>JAQJVL010002086.1:0-123325 GCA_035578905.1 Stictocephala bisonia
TTTTTTTTTTTTTTTTACATTTTTTTAATTTATTTTTTATATATTTATAGCTACATAAACACATTAATTATTATTTGATAAATTATTTTGTTCACTGGACTCTGGACACAAGTTTAATAATTTGCATGTGTTTGTTTATATTAACTTAGGATTAATGCTTTTTTGTAATTGGCTTATAAAGCTGTAAAAAGCATTTAATTTAATAAAGAATTATGAATTATGGTTATGATTTTTAAAATCAAATTGTTACGGTAACAGTATCATGATGAATGTCAGCTGCTTTCATGCTCTTGGCATTATGAAAACTTACACAGTGGATAATTCACAGTTGGCGACATATTTAATCACAGGAAGAATTTTAAATAGTCATAAGTGACCTTAAATACAGTCGAATGGATCCATAATGACGGCTATGGCTTTCCAACAGTAAGTAGTACCCAGCAGGCATGAGCTGAACGCCGACCGCAGCGCTACATCGGCGGGATTCCAAAACAGTATTTAGTTTAAAAACACTCCTCGTACTATACAACAAGTTTACAACAGACAGTAATTTTCAGAAATGCAGAGCCAAAAATTTGTGCATATTTTAAGATATATTAATATATTAATGATTACATGGGTGTAACTGATTTCCGTAGCCTAGTTACTGAGTTATACTTGTGCTCAGAAAGGGACATTTTTTAATAGCCCAATAGCCAGAAGGGAACTACAGCTTTACATGGAATCTGAACCATGTTATATTGGGTCTGATTTTCAGCTAATTGACAAGCCTGATACTCTATTCTCTCCCCTACACACCCGGACACTCATTACCACCAAATATGAACACCCCAGACATCTCTATTAGTATTCACGCTGATGGCAACCATTGAGCGGCGCCATGTCGGTATTAAGAGACTGAGTATAGTACCTATCACCTACAATTTCCTCAACACATTGTCCCTAAATAGCTGAGTACCAGCACTGTGCCACAAGAGCCGACAATGATAATAACTAAATTCATCTATTTGTTCATATTACTGTTATTAACTGCAATAGTTTGTAAAATGATGAATATTACATTCATATATTCTTAATCAATGTATGCCCAAAGTTAGATGATAGACAACAGTTTGAAACGATAACTAATATTTCCATAGTGTCTATAGGTGTGACAGTTGAATAATGGGTAGGCTGAGTTAATATTGACTTCTCTGAAACTTTAACTAAGACAAAGTTCTTTGTAGTTATTTAATTTTTAACCTTTACTGCTGGACCATTTTTATACATTTATCATAGCAAATAAACTTAATCTAATAATTTAATAAAATAATTACCCTTCACATGTTCAATTTTTACCCCTTGGAAAACATCAAAGTTAAAAATGATTGTGCTTTTTGTTTTATAATAAAGAATGTAAGTATACCAACCTCAGAGCTCACGCCCATTTTGTTTCCTAATGTAGGCACGTGCACCACTGAGAGAGGTCGGGCTGGATCATGTGTGTCTACCATTACGGTTAGGCGATATCCCAATTCTGATCTTGGATCTTTGGATGTTAGCTCTCTGAAACAAAGAATAATCATTAGCTCAATTCCACAGTAATAGTTCATCAACATCAGTTAACAATTCCGTTTTCACAGGCCGTCCTACACAGCCTCCACAATTTTTGACTATTCCTCCAGGTTTCCTCTACTCCGTATCCTTCAAAACTTAGTCCTCCCACTTTCCTCTCAGTCTTCTTCTCTTTCTCCAGGACTATCTTTCCCATCCTAATCACATGCCCCATCCACTGTATCCTTCTTCTTTCCATTGTCTCTTGTAGCGATATCACTTTAATCTTTCTCTGGTTATTAAGTTTTATTTTGTTCAGTATTCAAAATAACTATTTCCTTTTATGCAAATGTACAATGTTACAAAAATTAAACTGTATACATAGGAAAAAATACTCTTAAATTAACCATTAAACATGTGAGATATCAATACAACTAAAACACACAACTCCTTAAAGATTAACTTTAGAATTTAGATTTACAACTGGTCTACTAATACTGTTAAAGAAAAGAAAAAAAGAAAAAAGGTGGAAACTAGGACCTTTATGCGTGGGTTTTGCTGTATTGCTGAAATAGTTAGAGTATTGCTAGTTTAAATTTAGCAGAAAAAAAGTATATAGAAATAAGCCTACATAGGCAATACTGCCTGTGCGTAGGCTTGAGTTGTTTGTCAGTAGAATAATATTTTCACTAATTTATCCAGTGTATTTAAAACTGTAAGAAAATGTCATTTATGTATTTTTTTTTATAACTAGTACAGTATACCATCTCATTTTCTTTTTTAACTATTTGTTTTAAAAATTTAGCAATGTTAAGCAACTCTGCTATATTAAAAAATGTTTGAGTATAGCACAAGCACAAGAGAAAAGGAAGAAAAAAAAAAAGAAAAAAAAGGTTAGTATATGCCTACATGAGTCAAGGAGGGAGGCAGAGAGAACGCTGTGGCTGAAAAACTATAGTAGTAGTGTAGAATCAATCCGTAGTTGCGTGTTAAAGGGTGTTCAGGTTGTGGCCATGTCTGTATTTGGCAGTGATAAGAGCCTCTGCCTCTTGTGTACTGATAAGAGACAACCACTGGTTAGCATTTGTCTTTAGAGAAGCTAATGATGGAGAAGAGAACAATATCAGGCCCACATTTTGACGACAGTTGGACATATATCTAAACCATGTATGACATGTATAGAATGGATTTGTTGATAGATAGGTTTTAGCTTAGGGAACAGCTGAAATTCCAACATTACGTAAATATCTAGTATTGTGCGAGTGGGTAATTCTAGAAAAGATTATGTTGTGGTTTTTAAATATATGAATTAAAAGGGCTTTTATGTATAGATGACACACACTTAAAATACCAGTTTCAAAAAACAGAGCGTCAGTTGGATATCTAAAACCTTTGTTAAATCCCACTTTTAATATAGATTTTTGAATGATGTTAAGAGGCTGTAAATTACTTTTAAAAGCTCCCCCCCATGAAATTATTCCAAAAGACAACAAGGACTGAACATAGGCGAAGTACGCTAACTTGATTTCTTTTTCACAAAGAATATCTCGAACCCGCTTTAACACAAAAACGTATTTACGTAATTTCTTTTTCAAATAGTCTATGTGTTGAGCCCAGTTTAATCGTCTGTCAAAAATAACCCCCAAATACTTATAATATGTCACACCCTCAATAGCCTCGCAGCCGCATACCCGGCTATTATAGTCTCCACAAGAATGAATCACTAAATTATCTAAGGTATAATCGGACATCAGCAAACTTACCTTAAAAGACAAGTTCACTAACATCAGAGTAGTAGCATTGATTTTATATACATAGAAGATAGTTCCCTCCAATGTTAAATTTTGAGGCACGGAATATGGGAGCGACCTGTGCTGCAACCTGTCGTCAATCAAGTTAAAGAGGTCGAAATTGCCTCCAGTTTCGACTGTTCGGTTGCACAACCTGGGAGCAGTAAAGGAAACTAATCACTCCCTCCCATTCTCTCTTCTTTCTTTTAAGACGCTCGTTCGGACTGTCGCCACTGCAGCTGTCTACTGTCGCCGATTGGTCTTGATAGTGGGTCAAAGTGGGATATTATTCCTTGTTGTGCTATGTCTTGCACGGAAAGAAATCGCGATCTTTTATTTAGGCCTTAAGGGTTTGTGAATATGAAAAATGTTAGGGGACATTTTTTTTGTTATTTTATCAATGTAAATAACAGTGTGTTACAGATGTTTAGTTAAAACATTATGCATTATCTAAAATGATGTAAATACTACGTATTGTAAGTTTATTGATATTTTAAGTAATTGTATATTTAGAAGTAGCAAGAAAAATGGTGGTAGTTCTAAATTGTTAAAGGCTAAGTTGTTAAGTCCTTGAATAACACCAACATTTTATATAAGCACATACCAAACATTTTATATAAATTTGAGACGTAAAAAATTATATAAAATTTCTACGAAAAGACCATATGACAGTTTTTCAAAATTATTTTGCAAAATGTACTAATGAATTAAATAATGTGATCAATTTTACAAAAAAACAATTATTATTCAACATTATTAGAAAACTGTAAAGGTAATGTATCTGAGCAGTGGAAGGTAATAAATAACTTGACAAGTGGGTTTTCAAAGAAAATAGTTGAGCTAATTGAATTGCCAAACTGCTTATGCGTGAGCCTTCGTCATTGATAAGATAAACAATCACCTTATCACAATCCAGTCTAGCCGTCCAGATGTTGTACATTCCAATACCCTTCCACCTTTACGTACTTACTATCAATATTCATTCCTTATAACTCCAACAGATTTAAATGAAATTAAGAGTATTGTTAAGCTTTTAAAAAATAAAAAATTAACTGGCTCTGACCAATGTACATTTACTGAAAAATATAATTGATGAGATTGTTATCTGTATTCTCTAAGGTTTTTGAAAAAACAATGATTAAAAGACTCCATAGTTATTTATCGAAGTTAAATTTTCTTAATCCACGTCAATTCGGTTTTATCAAAGGAAAGTCATCTGAGGATGCGTTATTAGAAGTATCAGAAATAATTTATAACAATTTAATTATTCATTAACTTATCATCTGTCATATAGTTCACATTTAATACTAGAATTAACCCTTTATATTATTGAAATCATTATTAATTTTTTATCAAGTAATTAAAGCTTCTTGTCAATATTGCATTGTATAATTATTGCTGTATTTTTAACTATAAATGAATATTCCTTTTTGTTTAAAAGTAAATTGAACTATTTGTCATAAATACCACAATATTAAAATCTGCTTCCGGGTCATGCCGTGGACAGTGAAATGTGTGTGGTAGGCCTACCGAAAGTTTTAATATTCGTTGTTTTCCTCTTGTGTGAACTGTGTTTGTTAACTTTTAATTAATTTGTGACGCATACCACTTGGACTTATTTGTTTTCTTTAACCTGAAGATGCCGTCCGTATTCACGGCGAAACATGTAGTTGTTATCACCATCACACGCTGTGAACTGTTTGACGGAAGGTAAAGTAAACCTATTTTAGTCTATACCAGGATTGGCATTTTTTCTTTTTATTTGATATAAAGAGATGGAGATAAAGAGAAAATATTTGCTGTATTGATGATTTCATAAATAGTGGCGGAGTCATAAAATGAAAAAGAAAAAAACATACACGCACACAATTCAGTTCTTTAGTTGCGTTGCCGAAAATCGTGTAATAGGCCTACCTCACTCTCTGGCCGTTAACGAGTTGCGCGCAATCCTACCTGCGTTAATTGCGATGTCCCAAGAAGGCCCCAAACCAGTACTCGAGTTGCGCGCAATACCGATCTCAAGTAGTCTGTCCAGTCTTGGCCGCTCAAAAATGCAACTTAGACCTCAAGCTGTGCTATAGAAATATTTCCGTAAATATCACAATCCGCCAAAAATAACTTGAATTTTCACTGGTCTGATTCCGAATAGCACCAAACTTATACTACAAAATAAGCACATATCTGCTTATATTCTGTTACTATTAAATTACAATAATTTTTAAACATGTATAGCCTATATTACTCCCCACAGTTCTAGAATTGAAGTGTTTGGTTATTAAAAAAAGGTCTCTGTTCTTCTACTTAGGATTAATTTATCTCATTTGAAAGTGTATGCTTATCATTAATACGATATATATATATATATATATATATATATATATATATTTGTTTCAATTTGAAACCATACTATTACAGTTCAAAATATGTGCAAAACCCAAATTTACATATTATTTTTTAACTATATTATTGTTTATTTGTAATAGTTATTTGTTTATATAGTTTTGTTAGTTCTTGGCATTGTTTGTTTTGTTCATTCTCAATTGTGTAAATAAGTCATATTCGAATTGTTATAATTAAAAACGCCACAGAGTGCGGCTATAGTTAATTTTGTTATTATTTAGACTGTGGTTACTTAAAATTAGTTATTTCTTATGTTATTGCTGGTCACGCTACTTGTGAAGTGTTACCAGTGTAATTCCAGAGTGTCTTTTCCAGAGAAATTGAAAATATAAATAAATTGCAGTTTATCCATACTTTCACATCTAGTAAAATAATAGTATGAAAAACAGATTTGTTAACTTTAATTATATTCACCTTAGACATACTTTTTACAATGGTCTGATTCAATCAATGTTATAAAACGGTATTTTTTAAAGGGGGACATAAACAAAATTTACAATAATTTCACAACCTGATTAAAATAATGAAAATTGAATCTAAATAATCAGTAGTCTAGTTATATTCTATCACAATAATATTTCCCAGTATTATTCTATATAAATATCATAGGCCTATTTCAATATTTATTTTGTCAAAGAAATAAATAATGTCACATTTTTTAATATTTCACTATATTATATATTCCTGGAATATTTGCAGATTAATTTCATAATTGAAAGGAGAGTCATTGATTGGATTTGAAAACAATTTATTTTTTAATCAATTACCGAATATGAAAAAACTAATGATTGAGTACAACAGTCGATTTAATCACCTAATCGATGGTTAAAATGCAATAAATAAAGATTTTTCAGATGGGCTAAATAATATGAAAAGGTTTACTTAAATCAGCAGTAATTATCGCCAGCATTGCCGATAAGTTGGCGGTCTATTCAAGTGAGTCTATTTACAAATAAACGGTGTGTTAATCATATAAATCAATATGGTGTTTTAATTTATTCAGTTATAAATATTTCTTTATTCAATATGAATGTCACACTGAGTTTTACTGTAATAGTATCAACACAGTATTCTTTATTATTCTTAACCCTCCGAGTGCCGACCGTCTCGATCGAGACGAATTGGACGCGTTTCCAGTGCCAGCGTCTCGATCGAGACGATTAAAACATAGCACCACTAATTAGTTTATAAATCCGTTATTTGTGGTTGTATCGCGATGTATTTTATATAGTACTACTCGTAATGAAACGAACGTTCGAATGATATAGTTTTCGATGTATCGAACGATCGTATATCGAAAAATGTTAACCTATTACAACAGCTGATATTTCGTCTGAGTCGAAGTCGTTTTGAGCCGTCTTGCTTTGTTGTCATAGTTACTTGTAGTGTTGTGTTGAGTTTTATTATTGCCATTTTCACCACAGTATTATTATAAATTATGAATTAGTGTTAAAATGAGTGAATTAAGTAACTCTAGTGCTATTAGGGGTGCTTTATTTGATGATGAGGATTTACCTAGTGACAATTCAGATATTGGAACTGACATTGACATACAGTTTTTTTATCTTTGTAAATACTTTTTTAGTAATTATACTTTATTAGATTCATAAAACAAGCTTTTTTCTTGAAGTACTAGTTGATATTATGTATTCATTGTAAATATAAATAGAGTGAAAAAAGTTATACAAATTTTGTTGCAATAACAATGACATTTAGTCAAAAAAAGCAAATTTTGTATGTATGTCGGCTTTCATTTGAACTTACGGAGTGACTATAAAAGTTGAAATATACTGCAAGTGTTTGGTACCATTTTATTCACAAATACATTTAGAACATTCTGGCTATCAGCAAATTTCAGTTCTGATCACTATAGAGTACTCTACAAAGGCGCTAAACCAGAAAATGAAAAAACAAAAAAAAAATTTTCATAAATTATGCATCAGAAATATTTTCTAAAGAAAGGTACGTAAATAAAATTTTTTCTATTTTATAATATGTATTTTTCTGAATAAAATGATATATGATAAGGCATGGTATTTATAAAAGCAACATAAAAATATATGTATATAACTAATAAAAGTACGCTTAGCAAAAATAGCCTGGCACTGGTAAATATTTAACAGGCACTCGGAGGGTTAAGAGATGCAAGCAAATATAAAAAGAGAGAACCCGGATTAACGTTGGCAATATGGAATAACGTAAACAATCATCTAAGCAGGATGTTGTTTGTGTGTGGGACCTGAGGAAGGAGAGGGCGGGGCGGCTGTCTGGAGAATGGGAGAGTGGGTTAAGAGGAGGGAAGTGAGACAGAGACGGAAGAGCGTGCGAGAGAGAGAGAGAGGAAATAGGGCTATGCGCAGCGCAGCGTGGGGCCTCAAAACAGTTTTGGGGCCTCGCCACAACTCTCCCATATGGATGGAGTATCTCTTTATATAGTAAAATCAATGGTAGTAGTCACAAAAACAAAATAGACACAATCTCAAAAATTTTCAACACCACAGGCATTTTCTTCGGGTGAGTAGAGAGAGAGAGAGAGAAGGGAGACACTTTGAGTCCATTCTATACATGTCATACATGGTTTAGAAATCTGTCCAACTATTGTCAAAATGTGGGCCTGATATTGTTCACTTTGAGTGTCTCCCTTCTCTCTCTCTCTCTCTACTCACCTGAAGAAAATGCCTGTGGTGTTGAAAATTTGTGAGATTGTGTCTATTTAGTTTTTGTGACTACTACTCTGATGTTAGTGAACTTGTCTTAGTTCTTAGGGAGACTTTGAGTGTCTCCCTTCTCTCTCTCTGTCTCTCTACTCACCTGAAGAAAATGCCTGTGGTGTTGAAAATTTGTGAGATTGTGTCTATTTTGTGTTTGTGACTATTACTCTGATGTTAGTGAACTGGTCTTCTAAAGTATGTTTGCTGATGTCCTATCTCTCTAATATACTAATTCTTGCCTAGTGCCCTTTAACCTAACCTAAGGTATAATCGGTATTACTCTTAGTATTTAAACTAAAACACAGTAATATATAATAAATAAAAATCCAAATTCAATCTAATAACATATTTTTAACAAATAGAATATATGTTACAATCTTAACAAACCAATTGTCTGGCTAGCTAATCCTCTTTTGATTGTTATTTACCATTACTAAGATTGTACAAACAGAAATGATAAGCAATTTCCTGAAAAAATTATCTAATAAAATAAACTAAGTAATACAAAGTACACATGTATGTCTAATGTAATTGGATAGTCATCACCAATTACATTAGACATACATGTGTACTTTGTATTACTTAGTTTATTTTATTAGATAATTTTTTCAGGAAATTGCTTATCATTTCTGTTTGTACAATCTTAGTAATGGTAAATAACAATCAAAAGAGGATTAGCTAGCCAGACAATTGGTTTGTTAAGATTGTAACATATATTCTATTTGTTAAAAATATGTTATTAGATTGAATTTGGATTTTTATTTATTATATATTACTGTGTTTTAGTTTAAATACTAAGAGTAATACCGATTATACCTTAGGTTAGGTTAAAGGGCACTAGGCAAGAATTAGTATATTATAAAGTTTTATACTATTAAAACTAGTAGTATTTATAATAGTATTTATATACTATAATACTATAAATAGTATAATAGTATTTATAGTATACTATTAAAGTTTTATACCAATAGGGTATTTGTCATTGTTAGTTACTAAATTAAAAGAAAATATCTTACTATATATTACTACTATTGAGATTATATATGTTCCACTGTAGTATTTAGATTGTTATTTAATTGTTTTTAATTTGTGGTTAGGGGTAACAGAGAGGGCTCAACAGCCCTAACCTTGAAATATAAGACAGGATGCCCCAGCTTCAACTGGCACACATTTTAGAAGATTGTTTGTCAGGTCAATACAAGCAAATAATGCTGTATAACATGTGTCCTATCTACTCACCTCCAATAAGATATGGCAAGACATTTTCCTGGGGAGTATTCATCAACATGGATATGTCCATCAAGCCGGTCTCGACATAATCGCAAAGTCTGTGAGTAAAGCACCTGAAACAGAAAAATTACAGTAAGTCTTTGTCAAAAATTAAATTTAATTAAAGTTTTATTTTATATTAACCATGCATTGATCACACTAATAAAATTACCTCGTTACTAATGCACGGACTCTGTAGTGTAGTCACGCACTACATATAGCCTCTCTGTAATCCAATAAGGCGTCAGTCCAGTAATCTTCGGATTATAGAGTGTCAACTGTAATAATGCAATTAAATGCTCTTTCATGATTAAAATATTGTTTTCTTCACGTCATAGTAATATACATTCAGTAATTAAATAAAATAGACTGTTTGTTAACAAAAGTTCAATTTTTGATCATCCAAATAGATCTGGTCCCAATTATATAGGATAATTGGAGTTATATTGTACGTATTTCATGTTTGTCTTGTGATCATGAGGTTAAATATAGATGGTTCGTCAACGGTATACTTAACCCACTAAGAAGTAACTGAACCACTTCGTTTTCCAGAATTGGCACCTAAGTACCAAAATTTGTCTAACAGTTCTTTTGCCAAGAACTAAAAACCGACTTTAGAAACAGACCCAGAACTAATATATAGCTCTGTTATTATACTATTTTTAGTATACATTTATATCTTGCTAATATTTTTATAGTTTCTTCTTACTAAAATCATCTTGAAATAGTTCTAATATCACATACACATACCTCCAATTGTAATGACTGGCAGAAAAAGTGGAGGCAGTTGTAGACCTCCGTTAGAGGGTTGGGGTTGTCTACAAGTCTGGCTTGCACCACTTGATGTACGTACTGCACTTGGAGTGGGTGGACAAGGGCTTTGCCATCTAGACAAACAACCAATCATACAACACAAAATCTTAAAACTTTACAGGCCAGTTTACATGTACCTGCGGATTTGTTGTGAACTTTATTCAACTAGCCTAGTGAAGTATTACTAGCCGTTAGTTCAGTTGGGAATTCGAACACCTTGGACCTAACCCTCCACAGTCCGAATCCTAAGCCACTGAGACACCACACAGGCTTCAGTTATTAGTTTAAATTTGACATTAAGTATGGCTACTTTAAAACAAAATGCAAACACTTTTTGTCTATGGCTGTTTATTATAAAGACCTTCACTAAATTGAGAATATGATTAAAACATCATACTTCCTCCAGCCTCTGCAATAATATAAAGCCTGCATAATCCTTATTATCTTGTCTTGGCTGCTTATTTAAAATTGTTGTAATCATAAATTATGACTTTTGTAAAAACATTGCCTAGAATAGGCATATCTTTTCTACAGTGTGTCATAAAAGAGAAGTAATGGCTGTTTGGATTCTACACACCTAATTAAGAGCAAAAATAAAGAATACAATGTTACCAAATTCTTTTTCATTTGGTGTTTATCTTTTTGTGTTTTTTACAAAAATATAAATAACTCAAGAATGTTTTAAGGAGTGACTTGAAATTTAGCACTAAGCAGCAGAAAAATAACCATTATGTTATCTTTACACATTTTAAAATGGTGGCTATATGAAATGTTTGAACAATTTTTTGTTTACAAGATATTTGGATTTAAAAAATGTACATGTCCCCCATTTAGAAATGGTTAAGAGTTAGGTGTAGAATCTAAAAATAAATAGCCAGGACACCCTTTTTTGACATACAAATTTATAAGATTCCCAAAAATCTGAAAAGTTTTATCTCAATTATTCCCTCTCAATCAGTAATTCTTACATTTAAATTGTTCATGTTTAGATTAAATTTTTATTCTCTGTACCACAATGCTGTTTTTAATGAAACATTTTCTAAATATCAGTTGTTACAGCAATTTCACTTCAGATAATATGAGGGTTTAAATTTGGACCAACTGAAATGTAAAATTTAATTAAAGTACAACACAATCTAAACATTGTACATTTTGTTTCCACTGCAATGCATGGGTAAACATCTTTTATATCAATTTTTTTCATTAACAAACCTTGAATTTCTTCAAGTGACAGCTAATCAAGTGATCAAAGTGTAAGTATTTTGAATAAAAAAAGACAATTCTTTTAGTATTGAAATAGTACCAAATACATTTATTTTGCATTATTAAGCTATTCATGGCATTATAACATTATTAGAGAAGTAAAATCATTTCTTATCTAAGTGATGTTATCTTATCTATATGGAAGAATTTATTCACTACCGCCAACTGCAATACAACTTGCTGAACAAAGTCACACTAATTGTAAAACTAACCTCCAGTTTCCTTGTCCTCTACAAGGATGTCAATGTCTAAGAGACGCCAAGGAATATTTGGTCCTTCCCCCATAAGAGTCATGGAGACTTCAAACTCATGTTCCACATGGAATGTTACTCTCCCAGAATCAATCTAAAAGAGTAAGACATTTAATAAATATCAAGTAAATACAGTAGAATTTCATTTTAACGGATGAACAGGGGCTGAAGGTTGTTCATTATAACAAGTCTGTTTTATAACAAATATTTTTTTTTGGAGCTGAACTAACACAAATGTCAGTAGTCATTTAGTTGGATATGAATATGTGGTATTTATTATTTATAAAATATATAATATAATGTTAGAAACAATAACTCAACTGACTAAGGTAAAAACATCAATCTTATGTCAATGTCACACACTACCCCCTCCTAGCTATCTCTTATATTTCCTCACCGTCTTGGGAGGTCAAATGGTGATTTAATGTTGGCCTTGGCTAGGCCATCCACGATTTCATTCTGTCCAAGGACTGAGGGCGACTATATGATTAAGCATCTGATTGTATTTCTATCATACTGATTTGACAAAGCACCCGTTTGAATTACATATTGTAGTAATCAAAACGTAATGTGCAATCAAGATTATGAATCTGAATTCATGTACAAAACAACAAATACATAAACTATATCCCTTTTTTCCCATAAAAAACTTCTATCCAAGTATTGTATGTCTAGGAATTGTAATATAATATAAATTTTATTCCAAAATATATTGTTTTCATAAAATAAATTATGCATATTTTTACTAGCAAGGTTTTATACAAGTGTTGACTAACTCAAATCAATCTTAATTGGTCGGTAGCGTAGTTGGTTCAATTCCAGCTTTATGTGCTAAAGGTTGTCAGTTCGATCCCAATCAGAGTCAATACATTTTGAGAAGGATCAGCTGATAATCACCGGCTGTTCATTTGTCATTGGGCTATTAATTAATGACACTTTCTAAGGAATAGTCGGCCTTAGTTTGTAACAATGACTACATTCGCTCATCTACACTCATCAAACTCATTCGAAATTCATATTCGCCCATATCTTGACGATCGGCGTCTTACGAATAAATAAATAAATAAATACTTTTTCTATATGATTTCCCAAATTATAAAATATATACTATACATGTCACTTCAATAGTTTAACTCCGACAGAATTATATGATTAGAATTAATATATTGGAGAGATAGGACATCAGCAAACTTACCTTAGAAGACAAGTTCACTAACACCAGAGAAGTAGTAACATACAAAAAATAAACACATAATCACACAAACTTTCCATGCCACTGGCACTTTCTTCAGGTGAGGATGGAGGGAGGGAGGGAGGGAGGGAGGGAGGGAGAAGGAAGGAAGGAAGGAAGAAAGGAAGGAAGGGAGGGAGAGAGGAAGAGAGAGAGAGAGAGAGAGAGAGAGAGAGAGAGAGAGAGAGAGAGAGAGAGAGAGAGAGAGAGAGAGAGAGAGAGAGAGAGAGAGAGAGAGAGAGAGAGAGAGAGAGAGAGAGAGAGAGAGAGAGAGATGCTCAGTCTGTCTCTCTCTACTCACCTGAAGAAAGTGCCAGTGGCATTTGAAATTTGTGTGATTATGTGTTTATTTTGTGTATGTTACTACTACTCTGGTGTTAGTGAACTTTTCTTCTAAGGTAAGTTTGCTGATGTCCTATCTCTCCAATACACTAATTCCTGGCCTAGTGCTCTTTAACCTAACCTAAAAATGATTAGAATTAAATTATTGGAGCCGGCCTGCTACATGTAGGGTTAACAGTCTGTAACTCTTTAATTTTTTATTTAAATCTTTGCACATGTACATAAAATAGTTTCAAGGTAGGGCAGTTAGAAGTTTCATCTTCACTTTATTAAAAGTGAAGATTGAGTGATAAAGTCGGAATAACCTTACTTTTTCACTTAACTTTATGCCTAGTTATAAACCTTAGATCATTTTTAACAATAATTTATTTACAAAGTTCCACTTGCATACTCTGAGGTTCCAGAGTATATTCCACTGCATGCTATTACCTTGAGGTTCCTCATCTGAGGCAGCAGGTTGCCTGTTACAAGTCTGTGTTGGATCACTTGATTCAGGCGATGCAGAGTGGCTCTCCGCTCACTTGGTGTTATAGGATCTGGTGGGACAATTCTCTCCTGTAATAATAGAATGTATTTAAGAATGGAAGTTAGACATTTATTGTATTATGATGTTATACTTAAATTAAGACATTTTTAATGAACTGGAGAGGATTAATCCTGGATGTTTCATGCACAATGGTCTCTGTAATTATGGGCTCTTCTAGCTGCTTCACTAGCAAAAGTAAATGTTACATTGCCGCATTCTTACATGTCTGATGTGCTTCTTTGAATCAGACTGGTGTGGGAGAAGTGTCTAACTACTGTATTTTATTGTATCTAGAATTCTTAAAACGATACATCACTGAAAGAAAATCAATTGTCGACTCTAGGGTTAAGAAATAATTCAGACAGATTTGCTGATTCGGATACAGTAAAGGATATTAGACAGAGGAATAGTAAAGTGAGGGCAATTAACTTCTTAAGTGCTGTTGCGCATGGATAGTATAACATTACAATATTATGGTTAAAATTAAATAACTGAAATGATTTTTTATTTTTAATCAGAAAGACTATCTGATATACTACTACATCATCTTACTTCTATCTATGAAACTATTTCCTGTAAATTTAATCTCTATTCTGAGAGTAAAACTACTAACTCTGATACAAGATGGGAGTCGAGAATAAGTGCCTGTTGTGAGGACTTCGACAGCTGCTGGTATGTGAAAGTTAGGCAGGCGAGCTTGGACTAATGTCTCTCTCGCCATTCGAGCCAGCATGTCTGCTGTATCCACAAACAGCATGGACTGCTTGTCAAGGAACGCCATTATGTGCTAGGACACACAAACAAACACAATATAAATAACTATTTGGGAAAGGACTTGAGCTTCATAATTTATTTGCTCAATAATGTAAAAACATCAAAATTGAACTGTATGACTATAATTGTTGTTACATTGAAACATACTATACCATACTAAACAAAGTTCAATTCACTATTCATAAATATCATCCATTTACTAAAACTCACTGACAAATGTTACCCAATTCACAGCATCATACAAATTTTAAATGTGTCCTGAAAACAGATCTTAAATTTTTTATTTTCAATTATAAACCAATTCTATCTTCTCTTTATACTTTGGAAAGAAAGTGGTTAGTAAAATTACATCTACAGAGCAAGAACTTTTTTCTAATTAATTATTTTAAATAATTTAACTAAAAATAACAACAACTAATAATAACATCAACTAAATCCTACATATAGAATAATTTAATTAAAAATTGCGTAATATGTACGACGAGATTGGTAGAGAAATTTGTTGAAATAACCTTGACCCAGTCATAAAAAAGGTGCCAAATGTATCAACAAAGAAAGTGAGTTTTGTGAAATAACTGAATCAATAGGCCTACCCATTCTAGCAAAGAAACAGGTGACTCGTAACTTGTAGAGAAACAAATACTAACTAGGAGTAGCTGTACTGTGACATTTCGGCACGAGATAGCGTGACTACCAATACAGTCCAAATTCAAATGCCGGTTACAAACAAAGTTTAATATGCTGTCTGTAAATGACAATTATCGAAGCTACAAAATAAAGTATAGGCTAAAGATCCAGTTTTTTGCAGATCACTGTCAAAACAACTCAAGACGTGATTACACCACTGATGCATGGCACTAGATAACATTGTATAAAATGATTATTATTTAAGCACAAAACTGGTTACTCCTCAGAGGGTTAAAACTAGTAAAATATAATTTTTTTAAAATACGACATGGCTGTTTTGTGTACTGTTAAACCGTTAACTACCAGTTAACCTATTTCTGACTGTCTAACTGTTCATACAAACTTCACTTCAAAGTCAGATTACACTATACAATTAATTTATATAACAAGTACTCACAGCTGATTTGTCGACTTTGGAAGCACTATTTGCCCACTTTACTAATGCAAGCAATCGAACAAACAGTTGTCTTGTACGTGCAGAGAAAGTGTAGATTTCAATCTTTCTTTCAATGTCTGTTTTTCTTGGTAACCTGAAACATAAAATTAAGTTTCATTTTGTCCCCTACAAGTGTTTTTTTTAAAACCCTTATTCAGATTTGAGATACTGAAACAGCTTGGTGGGTGTATTTCAATGCAATTTGGTTGTAGGATGAATATGGACGACCTCTCTAGTCTTGCTACTAACTGAGATCGACTTAGCTCAGAAAAGACTACATATGAATAGCGCCTAAGTAGAGAAGCTATATAAAACCATATGGCACTAACTACAATACACAAATCTTAGTTCTTGATTCCTTACATATCACAAACTCTATAAGTTAATGTTGAAAGGTCAATTCTTGACTTGCACACTTACATTGTTATTTTGTTTATTTTATACTTTAATATGTATCAATGTTAATTTTGTTAAATTAAATCACATATTTGCTAACCCACACACACCGTAATTCCAATGACTCACAATGAATATATAAAAGTTAATACTTTAAATAAATGTAGTTGTAAATTTATATTTTCTGGTCAGATTGTTGAAATAACAAGACACTATAACTACTGAAAAATTGTTTTATTTGAAAATGTCTGTGGTAACTGCATAAGCAAAGTTACCAAAAATGTACTTCTTGGTGTACTGACTCACTGCAGCAGAGTTTTCTTTGATACAGATATTCATTATTCTTTACTAAGACGTCAATCATAGAGATATAGGCGAATTTCAAGAACAAGTGAATGAGATGAGTATAGGTGAATGAGTGTAATCATGGTTACCATAGATCGACTGCTCCTTAGAAAAACAATTTATAAATAGCAAAATAGCCGCGGCAACTAAGGGATCTACAGTTTTACGTTGAATCAGAACCAAATGATATTGGTCTGATTTTCAGCTAAGTTTTCTTCTATATACAACATCCGGCCCCTGACTACCATCCAACACGGACACCACAGACTTTCTAGTAGTCTCCATGCCAATGGCAACCATTGATCAATGCCATGTCAATATTAAGAGGACCGAGCATAAAACCTGACGCCTACAATTTCCACAGCACTTTGTCCTCAAGTAGCTGGGTTACAGCACTGTGTAACATGTATTTATATATATGTTTTAATATTAACAAACTTAACATTTATTGCTGTTATTACAGATTTTAATTTAAAAATTCAATAGCTGTGTACTTCAACAAAATGACCAGTTTAGGAAAACTTAAATTCCGTTGCTGCGACTTATGGCATTGCAGGTGGCATTAGACAGTACAGATTTAGTTCAGTTTAGTTTGATTCTTTTGTGTTATCAGTACCCCCTTCAGTGCAATTGACAATATGGTTAGTGCTTCTTATGGTGAGAAGAAACATAAGTAAGCTGTTTTAAGAGTTGAATTTGGTAAATGGTCAATGTAAATACTATGTAGTACATAGTGCATTAATTATACTTACCATAGACGATTTGTTCTACAGTACAGTATATGAAAACTAACCTCTATACCAAAAATTTTTCCCGTTTAAACTTCACTACCAAGAACCTCGCTATTACACAAAACTTGATAGCATGAATATGTTTCAATCCCCATTAGTTTCTACTGTATATAAATGTATATCTAAGACTACATTTATTTTATACATTTAACTTACACATGTTATAATTTAGTTTTATTTTTGGACATAAAAAGAATATTGATTTTAAACATTTGATACAATTCTGATCATATTTTTTGGACTGAACTTATTATCATAATTATAGATATTATTATATATATAATTATATAATTATAGATTATATCATAATTATATAATTATAGATATTGGTAGTAGAATTATAGATATTTGGCTACAAATCAATACATACATACAGTCCTCTGTTCAAAATATTAAAGATAACACTAATAGTTAAAAATATTCTGACAAGTGAAAATAATTGTGTATCAGAAGTAAAAATATGAAAAGCTAACAACAAAAACACAATGAAATCTTGCATTCAGTTCATGATAATCTTTTCCAAGTAGAAACAAAACATGTTTCCTTGCACATGTTTGAACTTGCCTAGGCCTATAGACCTTACTTGATGGGTTTCCACTTTTTCTTTCTCCCTAATAAATTGGATTAACCCTATAAGGGACAAGTTGTAAATGTTTAGTAGAGATTTTTTTTTAAATACTACATACTGTAAATTAATAAATCTCATTATAAATGAAATTTATAAGAATCTATTGGAGACTATTATGGTACGGCACAGAATTAAAATTTGTAACTGATTCAAGAAAAATAGACTAATTGTAAGCACAAAAACATCCTTTTTTCATTTTATTCTTCAAAATGTTCACTGTCACTCATCATAAACATGACTAAGCAATTTTTTTTCAAAGTGGAAAATATACAAAATTGTATGTACAAAAAGAAATTATAAGCTTTCAACACATTACTTACACTCAAAAATTTTTCACATTGGCGTAAACAAACAAATAATACTGATCACCATATGGTCACATAATACTGAAATTAGTGACAACAGCTGATGTAAATAAATTGTAGTTTCATTCCGTTATTCAAATCTATATTGCATATAACTGGGCATTGAAAAAACTATGACTTTCATAACGTAATCATTTTGGACAGAATCCGTCAACAGAGTACAAAATTAAATGCGTTTAAATACATCAATGTGTGAAAGTAGCAATTGCAACGCTCATCAAGGTTACCGAACACTTGACCGTCACTTGGAGAATTAATAATGATAGCTGAAGCTAATAGTGCAAGGTTGTAAAAACTAAATATGTATAAACTATTCATAAATAGTTCCACTTACAGTTCTGCAAGTACAGTAAGCTCATGGTATGTCCTCTGTACAATGAAGTCGATGAGCATGCCTAGAGATATTGAGCCTCCCCTGGCTCCCTCCTGCGGCACATTGTTACCGATTGGTGTTTGGTGACCTTCAAGGTTACCGAACACTTGACCGTCACTTGGAGGATTAATAATGATAGCTGAAGCTAATAGTGCAAGGTTGTAAAAACTAAATATGTATAAACTATTCATAAATATTTCCACTTACAGTTCTGCAAGTACAGTAAGCTCATGGTATGTCCTCTGTACAATGAAGTCGATGAGCATGCCTTGAGATATTGAGCCTCCCCTGGCTCCCTCCTGTGGCACATTGTTACCGACTGGTGTTTGGTGACCTTCAAGGTTACCGAACACTTGACCGTCACTTGGAGGATTAATAATGATAGCTGAAGCTAATAGTGCAAGGTTGTAAAAACTAAATATGTATAAACTATTCATAAATAGTTCCACTTACAGTTCTGCAAGTACAGTAAGCTCATGGTATGTCCTCTGTACAATGAAGTCGATGAGCATGCCTAGAGATATTGAGCCTCCCCTGGCTCCCTCCTGCGGCACATTGTTACCGACTGGTGTTTGGTGACCTTCAAGGTTACCGAACACTTGACCGTCACTTGGAGGATTAATAATGATAGCTGAAGCTAATAGTGCAAGGTTGTAAAAACTAAATATGTATAAACTATTCATAAATAGTTCCACTTACAGTTCTGCAAGTACAGTAAGCTCATGGTATGTCCTCTGTACAATGAAGTCGATGAGCATGCCTAGAGATATTGAGCCTCCCCTGGCTCCCTCCTGCGGCACATTGTTACCAACTGGTGTTTGGTGACCTTCAAGGGGAATGGGAGGCATGGTTATTGTTGAATTCCAACTTTCAGTCAATTTGTTCTGATTTTAGACTGCACTTTTAAATCCTGTAATACAAAATTTAAGTTAATAATATTATAGTTTGGCAACATAAGTTTCCAGATAACAGTAAATCATTAACTTTATTTTAATAATATTTAAGTTTTAAGAACAAAATTCAAATGAACTGATTTTTTTATTCGATTTCAAATGGTCTTCACTATTGCTTATTGCAGAAGAAAATTTGTTTTATCCACCAAGCATCACAATATGTAAATGTTTGATGCCACTGATCTTCATCCAAAGACTGCTTAGATGAATAAATTTTTTCATTCCTCAACTAATCTCAACTGAAACATCGCATGGTGCCCCTGTATGAAATATTAGTAAAAGAATCAAGTAGGCCTAACAAAATATGAAAAATGGCACAGATTATTGCCAAGAACAAAGTATGCTAATATCACCATCAAAACAAATACAACAAATAAATATTGTACAGCTATTTCACTTTACTGTAGACAAAACTAACACAAGTACACAAATGCAAATGAGCTGATAAATACGAGGCGTGTTTTTAAAATAAGTACCGTTTTGGAATCCTGCCTCTGTAGCGCTGCAGTTGGCGTCAAGCGCATGCGTGCTATTATCTTTCGGCAAGCCACAGCCGCCGTTACGGACCCATTTGACTGTATTTAAGGTGTTTATGACTGTTTAAAATTCCTCCTCTGATTAAAAATGCCGCCAAATGTAAAGAACATGTTGTGTTAAATTTTTGTAACGATAAAGGCATGAAAGCAGCTCTGACATTCTTCGAGAGATCTGTGAGGTTTATTGAGAAAGCAGACTCGGTGATGGGATGGAATGGAAATGGGTGAGAGTTTTTAAGGTTGTGCGAATGTGCATGATGTTGAACGAAGTCATTACTGAAACCTTCACTGATTACTTGGTGCAAAAAGGTTGATGAAAAAAGTCAGACAGACGCTTTACAAATGCATCATTATGTAGTGTATCTTCAAGTGCCAAGAAGTGTGATTATTGAAAATGTGACAGACCGTTTGAAGTACAGAACGTTATGCTTACGGTAGGTTCCCAAAATGCTAACAGAGAATCACAAAGACCAACGTTTGATGAGAATCACACAAAAAATGTTTAACCAGTTCTCTCACATTCCTTGACCATTAGAATCGTGATGGTTATGATTTGTAAAACCAAATTTACTGTCACTGTGACAGACTCACGATGAGAATCAGCTGCTTCAACACCCTAAGCATTTAGAAAATGTACACAGCGCATAATTCACAGTCGGCAGCATTTTTAATCGGAGGAGGAATTTTAAACAGTCATATGTGATCTTAAATTCTGTTGATTGGATCCGTAACTGCGGCTGTGGATCGCTAATAGATAGTAGTTCCCAGCATGCGTGCGCTGAACGCCGACCACAGCGCTATAGCGGCAGGATACTTACTTTAAAAACACGCCTCGTATACTGTTTCCAAGGTTTATTTACCAAATTGTTGTAGGCCTATTAATTTGATTTTAACTAAATGAACAAAAATACAATACAATTTTAAGAGACATTATTTTAAATGTAATAAGAACACTAAGTGGAATAATTAAAAAACATTCAGTGGTATCTAGCAACTTTTGTATCGTTCTAGCCCTAACATCTCTGAATCCCAACTTTAGAGTAAGTTTATAGTTTATTTTAATTTATATGTATATATATCTGGTTGTAGAGGTAAATTTATTTTGTTTCCAAAATAAAAGGAACATAGCTAAATTTAGCTAAGTTAAAACTAATGCTCAACCGCTAAACAACTAAAACTTTGCCGTTTAGCTCCTTTCCACTATTAAACTTTATTACAATCGATCTATACACGATAACAACATTATTTATTTACCACTAGAAACGTACAGAGTTCCTTTAAAAACCGTAAAAAATGTATTAGTCTTTTCACGAAAAAAAAAAAAAAAACTTGTCAACATGAACAATACAACATTAGTGTGCATATATTTGAGAATTTGGAACAATGCACTTTCCAGCTACTTATGAAAATACAATTTCTTACTGAATAAGTGATGAAATACAAGTTTATATCCCTTGACAAATTTGATTTCAATCGGAAAACTGTATTTTACAAAAAAATCGGAAAAATAATTTTTATTAGATAGTACAGTTTTAAAAACTTATTTTTTGATATTTTTTCAATTGACATGCTTTTTATGCTGAACAGGTATATATATATATAAAATGGGCTTTTCAATATAATTATTTTTTTGACTGAAAAATATCTTTATTAGATGCATAACCACATAATCATAATCTAAGTGTTTATTTACTCAAAATTAAATTTTGTAATTTGCCTAAAATTCGGATGCCTGGCCTGACGGGAATATCTTGAGAAATATATTCTCTTGTAGATCAAAAGAATTCACAAATTTGGCATATACACTCCAAATGGTTATATTAGTACCTATAATTATTTCCTCCCCTCAACAAACATATAATACCTGTATATTTCCTAAAACTAGGTAGCATTTAAAATATTTTAGCTAGGCGAGGTCTAGCTAAGAATGTTCAGTTTAGTAACATTATTTTACTTCTTGATAACCAAGCTCCACTCCTTAGTTATCTGCAAAACATTTTCCAGGATATTAGGTGATCGATTTTCCCCCCTAATAATATTATCAAATAGCCTGGTTCATTGTGAGTAAAATGATACAAAACATAAATAGGCCTCGATTTATATCCCTTTTAGTATTACAGAGTCACTATTAGCGACTATGCGATTCAGCCTAAAAGTGTGGTAGTCACAAATAGCGACGCTACGTATTTTATAAAGTATGACATAATTATTTAACGAGAATGTCCGCTAACATCGTATTCCTGTTCTAAAAGCTTCAAAGTATTAGTTTTGACTCTGGTGATTGTCTATGATTGTTCGCAGCTGATATAATAATAACATATACATGTCTCTTTACATCCAGAATTTAGCCTACAAATAAACGACATTGTGCAGTTTGTTTTTTCATCATTTTACCCAGTAATATTGTGTTGTATTACCGTTTTGATATTGATAGTGTGTTCATTTTAGTTTTATATTACTGCATTGTATTCTACATAATGAATAGAGTTCTTACAAACTTTGTTGCCATGGATATCTACATAATGGAAGTAAATAATTTTTTATATTTTCATCAATTTATTCAGCTTAATTTTGTCAGTTATATAATTTTGTCCAGGATAAAAGTAAAAAACACAAGTGTCTTTATAGTAATAAATACAAAAATAATATTCATAGAGATATCTATTTAAATAAGTTTTTTATAATCTATTTGTAGTATTATTTTATGTGAAATGTTTCACAAGATGATATTTATGGCAGCAGCGTTTTATCATTTTTTGGGTTTCTCACTTAAAAACAGTATTTTTTAACTGTAGAATATTTATTCTTTTGCAGAAATATAAGGAAAATGAATTGAAAAATAAGTTAAATATTGTAATTGTACAAAAAATTCAAGTTTTTAATGTTATTATTTTTAGTAGCCTAGTATGACTTATATGTTAATAGATAATTATTCTCCATTTTATTCTGGATGAAGTAATTTAACATCCATAAAAATATCTCTTCAAATATGTGTTTTATGAAATGTTTTGTAGTACTCTGTTGGTTTTACGATTTTCATACATTTTTTAATAATAGTAGTGTTTTACTCTCTTTATAGTTCCTCACTTATTTTTTTAGATAAGAAACTGAATTATTTTGTAAATTGTAGAATAATTATTATTTAGCATGAGTATGTTTTAAAAATTTAGGAAAATATTTTGAGTATTGTTATTTTATATAAAACTAGCTGTACCCGCCCGCTTCGCGTTGTAATATTGAGTTTGATTTAGAACCTAATAGCTGAAAGAATTCGAGCATTTTTGCTTCTTCTACCAATATTGGATTTTTTAAGAGGCATGTCATAAAAAGTAAACTGCAAAACAAATAATTATTTATTTTTTATTTTCACGTTTCACCACGTGTTTTAATTACCGAGGAAAAAAAGGTTAACACCAAATACAGATCACCCGATCAAGTAAAAGTAGTGTGTGCTACACTCTCAAGGTGAAATGTAGAACTACAATAAATCAAAACATATACAGTACTGTTGTTGTGAGAACTTCAATCTTCTTATGGCATGTGAAACTACATTAAACCACACAGTCATATGTTTTTTGTAAACAATTCAGATTCTCCATTTGAATAACATGGGATCTTTAGGAGCCCGTGGGGCGGAACCCTGTGGACGGATTTGCACAGAAACCATCTCGGGAGTATACAGGACAGTTTCATGGCGATCGGTTGGATGGTTTGGCAGCGCATAAACTTCAAATATACAAACATCCTCTTTTATAAATATAGACTAAAAAAATTTCATGAGTCCTACTTTATTTGAATTTTTATTTTATTATTTTTATTTATATAGTTGAGGATTTATATGTTAGTAGATAACTATTCTACATTATATTCTGAGTAAAAATACATAAAGATGTCTTTTCAAATAGGCCCGTGTTTTATGATTTTTTTTAAAAACCCTCTGCAATAATGCCTATATTAGCCTAGCACATTTCAGTATAGAGATAGGCTAGAGGCTATAGCACTAAAAGGGATATAATTTTAATAAATTTTTGAGAACAAAATATAGGCCTAGGCCTAGATATGCGAAAATCACCCGGCGGTGGGGGATAATCTAATTGTTGGTTCGAGGGTTGAGTAAATGAATTTTTCCTCTGATAAGTGTGGGCCAAACCCGTTACTGACAAAATAGGCTAGGGCCATATTTCAATTTTTTGTGGCAAGAAACTAGGCTACATCGGCCCAATCAAAATTAGGCCTAGGATACATAACTCTTTTTTCATTCTACTCCAGAGGCATTTTTACTTAGTGTACATAAGTTGCACTATGGGACAATGGTCAAAACCCATCAAGCAAATTTATAAGGGGACCTCCCGGGATTTGAACCCGTGACAATCTGCATTTGAAGCAACTGTACTAACCTTTTCATTTGTATAAGCTTTTGAACTTTTACAATGATGTTATGCTTATGCCTAATTTAAAGAATACACCACAGGTCTAGAGAACTATCAATCAATATAAATAATTATTTAAGTTATCACTGGATTTTTAATGGATCTAAGATTGCTTAAATCAAATAACCCTCACTTACCATAACAAATTATAGTAGGAGTGAGCCATTTATCATCTAAACACAAATAAAACTTGCCATTAATCGACCATTTACCACCATACATACACTATAGCTGGAATCAGACTTCAGCTTACTCGGTTCGTCTGCTGCAGATACAACTCTAGCAGTGATGAGAAATTACTGTACATGTAACTTTGAGTATCACTTGCGCCTGTCTGCATACACTGTACAGAGCAGTGAACGTACTGCAATACTATTTACACTAACAAATGCTGATTCCGCCTCAGCATGATAATGTAGACCTCTCAGTTCTCCCTCTGCTTACCTTCCTACGGCTAATTCAACGTCGAGAACATAAAACATAATCATAACTCTGAATCTGATCTGACAGTGACCATTGAAAAATAAACTTGGATTTTTAGCACTAACTAGCATAGAGTATCCCAACTAATAATATAAGTAAACACTATATCCAGAATGCTGCAACAATAATTGTTGGACTAAACCGTTTTTTACAATAATCATCTTCACCCTCCTAAAACAAATCTAACTTAAAATCTAAATAATGTTAACATAAAAACCATACCATGAATGTGTATGGGTGGGCGGGTAGGTCAATAACACTGTACGTACGCTTTTACTTCACCTAAAGAACATTTCTTTTCTTAAGGGGATTCGGCACTGGAACAGGTCATTTTTGCTATTTATTACCTAACAAGTTTTTTAATGGTCTTATTGTGTTTGTAGTGATCTAATTAGTAAACATATGTTCTAATGTGAACAATTTTTATTTTTGCATTGCGTAAAAAAATTTAAAATCCCATTTTTTAAAAAAAATTAACTTTTTTTTTAATTTGATATAAAATGAAAACTATTATTCCAATTCTAATGTTTTTGGTATCAAAAAAAAGGTACTAAGATCATCTAAAAAATCATGTATTTTCATAATCATAACTTTATTTGAAATATTTAAACCTTTTATGATTTTATTTAGTTTCAAAATAAAACTTTCATTGTTGTAAAAACTTTTTTTACAACAATGTAACTGGCCAAATTGGTTAAAAATACAAGAACACTTAGCAACTAGTGTCTTAATTACCCACAAAAAAATTCATCTTATTTTCTTTAGTGGTTCTATAGTTATAACAAATAGTCTTCCTGAAAACATGGAAAATTTAATTAGCGGGAAATCACGATCAAAGTTCTGCATGGATTAGGATAGGTAACTATAACCATAATATATATAAATATACTGGATGTAGGCTAAATATTTTTCTTCTATGTAAAACTAATGTTTTTGTAGCCCTGCAAGGTCCCATAGCCTAATAATATTTTTGTTTTTTGTTTTCCAACAAAAACAAGCAAACAACTGGAGCTGAGCTGACTGACAGTGCTGACAGCAGTAACAACAGCTTGTTTGATTTGCTTGCATCTGTGTTCCAAAGACCAATAAAAAAACTACACCATATCTAAGCATACTACTATACTATAATGCATGTACCTAAGGTTCCTTATTATATTTTTTTACTTAGTAAATGTAAAGCAAAAGCTATGCGCCGGGCGCTCTTGATGTTTGTGGCGCTCGCGTGAAATCAAACCGTGCGTCACTTTATATAATTGCAAATAATACACTGAAATGTGTTTGCAAACAGTTTTTTCTTGCAATATTATTGTTCAGAATTAAATGGAGAATAATAATGTGGAAGAAAAAAAATAACCTTAAAAAAATTGTTTTTGTCCATTTCGAGTGCCAAATCCCCTTAAAGATGCTTCTTAATTTTAGAAAAAGAAAAATATCTTTCAATAAAGGATAAATCTGATGATAGGAAGGGGAAACGCGAGTTTCTATTTTTTTCACGCCTCATGGCATTCTTAGTGGCAATCTCATGGCAAATCCAATTTATTGGCTCCCGGTGCCGTGCATATAGCTCCTCCAGAGATGGGATGTCATAAGGCACTACTTAAAGAATTAAAAACAATATTGAATACCCCGCACCTTCCCATGACACAGGATCACCCACGGTAAAATGTTCACCTTCAATCTCGAAACCCACCTCTACATCTTCTACAAAACCTACCCCAAAACACCAAACCACCAAACAGCAAGTTATTGGGACATCCATATATTTATTTAACCACCTCCCATCGTGTCTGAGGGCTGAGCACCTTCCTTGAAAAAAAAAATTAATAATAATAAAAATGTTGATGTTAGTTAAGAAGTATTATTCTGTTAGTAATTTTATATCTGACTTTGAAATAGTTTAAGTTGTTGACGTTTGTGATGCAATGTTATGTATTATTGATCTACAAATACTTTATTTCATTTACTAATTTTACAGATCCACTTCAACTTTGGCACCTGCATCTTCAGAAAATGATATAGAGTCTTCAGAGGTACACACCATATTCGATCTATATCCCTTAAGAGCAATGTTAAACGTGGTTCGTTACTGTGAAAAATTAAAATTAAAAGAAGGTTGAACTCCATTTTGTTTATTGGTTACAGTGAAGTCAATAACTCTGACTAGGCTGAGTTGCCGGGAGTGGCATTGGACGGTGGTATGGACTGGGGTTGGAAGTTGGAAAAAGTCGCAGAAAAATGATCCAAGTAAGAACACCTTCGTTCCTAGGTGCCTTTCTATGCTCTACAACTTAGATCTAAGGGGGGGGGGGGTCAAAAAAATCAAAGAAATGTTCACTTTGCAGATAAAAAGCAAGCAGAGCTATGTTTTTCTCAGGTGCTTATGAGCACTCACTATGTACACAAGTATAATATAAATACTGTGATGTACATATTGATTTACATAAGTCGCTATGTTGAATAATATGGGAAAGACCACGTCATGGAACGACAAAGCAAATTAGAGGTTTGAGATGATGCTGTAAACAGTTTCTCACACCTGCAGGCGTGTCTAGTAGGCGTGGGGGGAATACAAGAAGAAATATAGTCAGCCCTCTAATATCAAACTGTATTGTAAGTTTGTTTTGAAGTCACTAAACACATACACTCAGCTTGTGTTCACTTTCTGTGTGGTCCATAACCAATTCTCCAACCAGTTAGTTGTAAAAGGAAATAAACTTAATAGTTGTTTTTTTTTTTAAGTATATGTAGGAAGTTATCACTTTTTATATGGACGAATCGCTACAGATAACAACATAAGAAATAACAAAGAATTAAAACTTGGACATATTACTGACACATCAGTGATGATTTCTCCATATAGGAAGTGAGACACGTACTACATCTACTTTTGATCAAATAAATGACAGAAAGAAACGTGTAATAATTAATTATTTCCTTTCACAGTGAATTTGTTGGAATATTGCTTATGAGCCACGTAGAAAGTGAAGGCCTGCAGAGTAAAATTTTACACACGCAACACATAATTGACATCATTCCTAACTTCAATGGAGATGCATCATTTGGTTACCACAAAAAAAACAAATATGGCTCACAGCACTGGCAGATTATATTTCTTCCTGCATCCCCACCACACCAGCAGGCATTACTGAGAAACTGCTTACAATCCCTCACATGTTCCTAGCCCATGTGATCTTTCCCATATGATACCACTTACAGACTTTTGTAAACCAATAGTTAGTGCATTTTTTTAATTTATGATTAAACGTAGTATGTAATTGTTTGTTGAAAAAATAGTCTTGAAAAATTTGTAAAACTATTTTTTTTTTAGATTCTGATATAAAATATTTTAGAGTCAAACAACTAGGCTCACGCTTGTCAGATTTTAATTACTGTTTCATATTTATTAAAGGCATAGAAAGACTGATCACCTTATGGTTAGAATTATTTGAATTTATTTTTAAATATAAATTTTATTTTAAACATAAATATAATATATTGAGTAAAAATATGATTTAGCAAAACTTAAATAACCCTAGTTTCAGACTAAATTTTTAGACATTTTCTGGGAGGGGGGAACTCCCTGACCTCCTTTTCAAGGGGGATATTTGACACCCTTGGAACTTCTTACATATTTACAAATCCATGAAGTGCCACTGTCACACAGAAGAAGAGAGCTTTATGATGTTAAATATAAGATATATCCAGGGAAACTTGATCGGATGCTTAAAAAGACTTACTTTTAGTCCTATTTAACTGTTCATTAAGTCCTTAATTTATATGTTTGTATTTGATGAACCATGTACTATTCATTGTGTTGTCTTTACATCTCTACAAAAGACACGTCAACACCTAAATAATTTGCATACAACTAAAAAAAAAAAAAGATTATACTTAATCTCGAGTATAAATTCTCAAAATGTACACCCCACTTACGATCGCTCAGAGTCGAAAAATGTCTGACACTTTGTATAATAACTAGGTACTAAACTAGGAAAATTTAGTACCTACATAGATTACTAAAACTTCCCATTTCCCTTGAAATCATTAATTGTACAATTTTCATGGTTTTTTCAGAGATTCTGATTGCTTAGACAATCCGGGGGTCAGTTTATAATCTTTAGTGTAAGCTTATGTTGAGTTTGGCATGAAAATAAGGTCCATTTGAACTGAGTAAAACACCATAAATTTGATTTCAAAACATAGCCTGTAACCTGAGTAGTGGATGTTTTAAAGTTGTGAAATAACAAAAATAGTTTATTAAATAGATATATGCCTCGGCAAGGTGATTTAAATCCAAGATCTTATTTAAATTTAGGACTTTTATTAATAAGTCTGATTTTTATAAACTTCCAGGTTGTAAACCATCCTTTAAACTTGTTAAGTAGATAGATTGAGCTTTTTAGGGCTTAGAGTTTCAATAAAAAGTGACAAGGGAAAGAAAGCAGCAGCAGGATACCAGTTCACTGGTAAACTGGATACAAAAAGGCCGATAAACAGATAAGGATCGAGAAATAGAACCACAGCCTATGTAAGATGAGCTATCAGTTTACAAGATACGCTGCTTTGTCATAGCTTATTAAATAAGTACTATATTAACAGCTGTCTGTGGCTGTGTCAGCAGTACACTAAAAGCGCACTCTGCCATTTAAGTAGTTAAATTATGGATTGTCACTAGTGGTGCAGTGATCTACCCTGCTACTTGGGGACAAAGTGTTGAGATTGTAGATGATAGATTCTATACTTGCTCCTCTTAATAATGACTTGCTGTCTGCTAAATGCTTTCTATTGATATGGAAACAACTAGAAAAGTCTGGGTGTCCATGTTGGGTGGTAGTCAGTATCAGAATGTACTGATGTAGTGTAGGGTAGAGCACTGAGTATCAGTTTTGTCAAATGGCTAAAAATCAGACCAATACTATGTGGTTCAGATTACACATAAAGCTGTAGATCCCTTAGTTGCCCTGGCTATTGGCTATTGATAAATTTATCTTTCTAAGAAACAATAACAATTACTATATCGTTAATTTACACTCTTCACGCTCATATTCACCCATATCTCTACAATCGGCGTCTTAGTTATGAATAATGAACAATGATAACACATTTAAATACGTTTTAAGTTGTTGAATCAGTTAAATCTTACTTAAATTTTGATTGAAATTGCTTTCTCAACAACAATCATACTCTGCCTCTAATATTTACTTTCTTTCACTTAGCAATAGCAATTACATTATAAATACTATAAATTTAGAACTGGTTCACTTCATTCACCAAACCCGGTACCTCTCACAGTTAGAATGCTACTATACACGTTGTTTCACACCACCTGCTTCAAATGTCAAACATCCTGCTGCAGATGCTTGGTTGGAACAAATTCACTAATAAATCAACAACAGAGAATTCGTTTAGATTATTTTCAAAGCCTTTAAATTATGGGTTGGCACTGGTGACGCAGTGCTGTAATCCAGCTACTTGAGGACAAAGTATTGAAGAGATTGTAAGCGATAGGTTCTGTACTTGGTCCCTTAATAACGACACACCGCCCGCTCAATGGTTTCCATTGATGCGGAAACTACTAGAGAAGTCTGGAGTGTCTGTGTTGGGTGGTATTCATTGTCAGGATGTAGTGAAGAGAGCTGATTAACAGGTTTGTCAGTTAGCTGAAAATCAGACCATTACCACATGTTTTGGATTCCACCTAATGCTGTAGGTCCTTTGATTGCCCTGGCTGTTGGACAATTAATAGATGGCTTTTTCTAAGGAAAAGTAAACCTTAGTTAGTAACAATGACTACACTCGTTCATCTACACTCAACATAATGGTTAATGATGAATAATAATTATAATGAGTGGTTAAGAGATCAATTAATGTGCACTGATTTTAAATTAAAAAAGCAAATACAAAAATTTAGTAAGATAACATATGTAGAAATCAGTTTTATCTTTCTAAAAAATAAAACATTACCACCTAATACACTAACTTTTCTAATCCTCTTATTTCTTTACATTTCTAGGGATAAAGTACAAACGCAATAGCTTTCCTCACCTCTTGAAATTAAATATATTTTATATGCAGGTTTATTGATTACACACATTCTTTAAAAGATAAGTTTTATTTTATTAAATTTAACATGATAAATTGTTGCATGAGGAATATTTACAGATAAAATGAATTGTCTTTGTTGTTTAAAATGCCAATCCAGCTTCTCTGTACGTTGTGAAGATCTTCTCAATGGAGTTTACATATGCAGCAGTCCTCAAATCCAAACCTAGGTTGTATTTTGTCGCTGTCTTCATAATTGCCTAGAATTTTACACACATTGTACTCAAGGATATATAAAACCCACGACACACAATTATTTCTTTTGTAATATAAAAATTAATATTGAATTAAACACAAAGATTACTTAAATACATGAAGATACAAAATAATAACATTACTGAATGTAACACTTATTATTTAAGTAGACCTACGTAACATATTAAAAAAATAAATAAATAAAATCCACATTGTAAAAAAAATTGTTACTGATATGGTTTGATTTACTCTGATATAAATAGTTTTATGTTGAGGTAGGAAATGTTGAGGGCGACATAAGCTGTCATACTTTATTAAAACATTGTATTTGTTTTGCATATAATAAAACAAAGAAAGGTAAGGAATTTCCAACAAATGTATTACGAACTATACGTAATATGAACATAATATTCGTAATACAAACGTATTCGAAATATTACTGTATTACGAACAATCCTAAGCAAACAAATAACTTTGAAAAATCTGATTTATTTTTATAGTCTTCTACATTGTCAGTCATACTTATATCACAGTATTATATATGCTGTATCAGAATGAACTTACCAACAAACCTTTTATTATAAATTATGTTTTGATGTGTTAAATGTTATATATTTGTTTGATTCAATAATGATTATCATGTTTGGGTCTATTAATTATTGAACAGTTTGTAACTCTAAGAATTTTAGTTGACTGATTAAAAATAATGTAAGTATTCTTAAGGATTATTTATAGGTAAAATAAATATAAATTATGTAAATATAAAATACTAGAATCATTCAGAGAAAAAAGGCCACTTTACCATTTATTATTATTTTTTTACAATGTGGTGAAAAGCTATAAAATATATATTTTATTTTTCTCCAAAGTATTTTTTTTTTTTTTTGTACATTTTATTTTCATGATCTGTTAGGGAAATATTGAGTTGCTTTCTAAGTGCATTCATTTGTAAAATTTTGTAAATGCATCACACACTATTGATTTTTATATTTGTAAATAATTTTTGCCAGTGTTCTACAGCTAAAAGTGATGACCCTCAATAAGATACTACTCTCTCACCCTGGCAGACCGTTCCATGGTGTAGTCCAGCCCGGAGTGTACAATGTCTTTCTCAGAAGCTCCAGAAATGCGCTTCTGGAATGATTCTGAAGGAGTGACAGGAATGCGTCCACCAACACTACCAAACCTGCGTTCCAGGGATTCTTGCACAGATTCTAAAAAAATCACGTTAAACTGCATTAAATATTTCGTCAAATACATCTGAATATACTATTTTATTTTATGTAGAAAGGTTGTAACTTCTAGGGCTGCTATTTATAATAAAGTTATAATATAAAACAGCAGGTGAATACCCTTTAACATTTTATCAAATATTTATTTTTAATAAATAGTTTAATAAATTTTAAATTCAATAAAATATTAATGGCTGCTTAACTGTTGTCTTATATTATAACTTTATTTTATTATATTATAAAAAATTGGTAAAGTGATGTAATCTAGATAATTGTGGACAAAGTGTTGTGGAGATTGTAGAGGATATGTTGTATACTTACTTATTGCTCCTGATACTGACCCCAAACCAGCTGATAATTAGAGGCACCAAATTTAACATTGATGAGAAATCTATCTGTGTTTAAATAGTGTCCCAAAAAGGTGTCATGGCTGTTAATTTTCTGATTCTACACCTAATTAAGAACAGAAAATGAAGAATAACATTTTTTAGAATTCTGCTCCGTTTAGTGTCTATCATTTGTGTTTTTTACACAAAAAATTAATAACTCAATGACGGTTTGTTCGACTGACTTAAAGTTTTTCACACTTCTCTTTACATTGACATTAAATAAACAGCAACTAGATAACCAATGATTTATATTCAGCAATTAAAAATTGTGACTATTGTTGACCATTTTAAATATTTAAATTATTTTTAGTTTAAAAAATTTTTGGAATGAAAAATGTTAAATGAAACCATTTTTCAAAATGAAATAGCTAATGATAATCAATAGTTTTTATTTTGGTTTATCAATATTGGTATACAAATATGTGTGCAAAGTTTAAAGTTTGTTGGTCAAATTGTTCTTGAGTATTAATTTTTTTTGTAAAAACAGAAAAACAGATACAATTTAAAGGAATTAAACTAGTTGAAATGTATCTTTGATTTTTTGCTCTAAATTAGACGTAGAATCCGAAAATTAACAGCCGACACCTATTTTCTGACACCCTGTATATAAAATCAATTCTATAATGTATTACTAATGGTAACCAATGAATCTATAAAAAGCAAAAAATCAATTTTAAAAAGTCAGACAACTTTTACTCTAATTTTATGATCTTGGCACAACCGCTGCTAGGTTGAGCTTGTTGCCTAGCAACCTAGATTGGGACAGAGAATGACAGAAAGGACAGTGCGGCCGGTTGGAGAGAGATGGAAGATTTCAAATTGTCATAAGAATGAGAGAGTAAGAAAAATGCGGAGAGTGGTATTGGGTTGGGAGAGGGGTAAATAGCAAAATCTTCACCAGCATTGCATCATGCTAAGCTCGTTTTGTCTGCTTCAGGAAGTCTGACTATATCTCTCTTTTCGCTTCTCATAGATGTGTATTCACTGTTATAACTTTGTCTTCAAGGTCATTCCTAATAAGGTTATGATCATTATATTCTGAGTCACTGAGTCTGAGAGAAATATACTGAGTCCCTTTATTATAGAAATACCATTAAACTGCATTCTGGTAGTTTAGATCTTTCTAAGCATGTTCTATGAAAAGACTCTAGATTCACAGTTAAATTTATGTTTACCTAGAAGATGGTAATTGGACTCTCTCTCATACTTGAAGGTGAGTCTGCCGTAGGACACGTGGTTGAGGTTCTTCAGCCACTCAAAGAAGGACACGGTCACTCCTCCAGCGTTGATGTACAAGTCTGGGATGACTAATATGTTCCTGTCTATCAAGATCTTGTCTGCAGCCGGAGTTGTGGGGCCATTAGCTGCCTCGGCAATGATCTGCATAAGCATTTATGTAAATTTTATTCAGAAAAATAAAAACCCTTAAGATTTTTGATTACAATGCGTAACTTTACAAACACAAAATAACTTTAAAATACTAATAACAGGACTGGAAACTACAAATACTAATGCCATTTTTATTTTTCAATGTTGTAAAATTATAATTCGGTACTCGATGATGAAAAATAGAATAGTGAAAATATATTCCAAAATTAAAACACATGTCTAAGGGTAGAACTAAATGTAGGCATTGTCACATAGTTAAATATGTGTAGTGCAGCTTCTTAATTATAGGAAGTTAATTTTATTGTTTCTTTTGGTAGCAATCCTATTTTAGTCAATTTATAGAATCTCTTGACTTGACTTCAGAGCACTCTTACAGCAAGTGCTGAAACTACGAGGAGGTTGGGAATGCTACGACCAATGACACGACAATATTAACCAACCGTAACCACAGCAACGCCTTGCATGGTTGTCAAAATGCAGTTCTTTATCTGCACCTGTCTGGTAACCTGCTTGTTTGAATATATGAATTTGTGTGTGGGTAAACACTTTATGATTGAGTATATTGTCTAACACATTTATTTTTATTTATAGCTTGTGGATTGCCAGATGCATTGTACTCTTGACAACACCATGTGTCAGAGTTTCACAATAGTCACAAAGGGGCCTTCCCCAAAATTACTTAAACTCCTTTAGGGAGAGAGGGGGGTTTCGGCAACATTATACACCATTACGCAGGAGGGTGGGTGGTTTATACGAAGCGTTATGTAACTATTAAACCTCAAAAATTTGTTTGAATTAATTTGCAAAATTCGATTGTCTTTCACAAAACTACAATATTTTTAAAAGGATTTTAAAGTTAGTAATATGTTTTCCCCTATTAGAAAACAAGCAAAACAAAATCAAAACTATGACTATCATAAATCATAATATGCACTAAAACAGATGAAAAAAATTGGAGGGGAGTGGGTGACAGCATTACGTAATTTTTAAGGGGTTTAGGTAACACTGTTACAAGTCTGTTACACAGGAGGACGGGTGTCTGAAAAACAAGCTTTACAGACCCCCCTCCCCCCTTTGTAATGGAATTATAACGGTAATACCTAACCCTCTAAAAAATTAAGTAACGCTGTCATCAACTCCCTCCCTTCCAATTTTTGTCTTACTATGATTTATAAAAGTCATTGTTTTGATTTTGTTTCGCTTGTTTTCTAATCGGGGGAGACCATAATACTTACTTTAAAATATTTTTTAAAAAATCTTGTAGTTTTGGGAAAAAAACGATAAAATTTTGTGAATAAATTCAAACGAATTGTTGAAGTTTAAGTTACGTAACATTATCATGAAACCCCCACCCTCCCCCATCATGGTGTATAACGCTGCCGAAACCCCCCTTCCCCTATAAAGGTGTTATGTAATTGAGGGATGGCCACTAAACGCATTCGTGTCAAGTTGGAAGATTAATTAAATTAAGTATAGTAACAAACGATACTTTATAAAAGAATAGAACAATTACATTGGAGATAAAAGGAGATTTAAAATCCAGACATTGTAAAGCTAATGCATTTTAGGGTAAAAAGATGTTTACTAAAAATAAATATTGACTATGATTTACAGATATTGTTTGAAGTTATTGTTTGAACATGTTTTATGGTTGGATTATCTAAAGTATCAAAGGGATTTAATTTTCCAGTGTTTCATTATAATTTTGACTGTCTTTGTTCGTTAGTTTCATAACTAACAACATCTGATTATTTGCTTTCAAAGTTTTCTGTATTAATTACTTAAAATTATAGCCAGTGACCCTGAATAATTTATTTATTTATTTTCTTTATGTTGTGATTGTGTCTGACTCCAGTTTACCATTTTATCAGGTATTCTAGTATAATTATTAGTAATGGTAAAATATTTCATTAAATTGAAACCATATCTCAGTTACAAACTGTTTGATGATTACCTTAGCTTGAATTTTGTCAGCATTTTTTGACGTAATCACTTTTTCAACAGCTGCGGGAACAAATATATCACATGGTTCAAACATCAAATTCTCCCCTTCATAAGGTTTTGCATCAGGGAAGCCAACGATTGTTCCGTTCTCAATTTTGTACTCTTCAAGTTTCTGAAAATAAACAATTTTATTCTTACTATTTTGATTTTTTAAATAATTTGAACAGTATAATTTACTAACTTATACTATATATATTTAAACTACCAAGGTTTAAGAAGCTTGTAACAAATTAATGATTTCTAAATTTATTTAAATGTCAAAATTAACGTTTTTTAGTCTCATATACACCAACTTTAGAGAACATTGAATAAAACAGTACAGGCCTACATTTACAATAAAAATACACATCGTAACATTAGTTCCATTGAAGTCAATGAACAATTTTGTTGGAATTGTCAGACAGCAGATTTATTGAGTAAAAAAATCACCTATCATAGAAATAACACTTTAAATGGTAATTCCATACATCCTATACACATACATATTCATAAATACATACATCAATACACACCTATAAGGCTCATAAGGACTTGTTAATTGAAAACTATAATTTCCACTAACTTTAACCCTTTTAGTCCCAAATTCCTATTATCTGGACACCAAGAAAACTATGTATAAAGTGCCTATTAATCGGATGTCATGAACAAAATTCAAAAATACACTTTTTATTGATTTAGAATTATCTTCCTATTTGTTAACATATACTTGATTTTTAATTTCAACCCGATGTTAATAACTAAATTTTCTTCAAAGTAAAGTGATTGAATAGAGCATTTTTATTAATGTCATAACGATGCCCAAAGAAAAAAAAAGACAAGAAATCTTTTTATTTAGTGCATTTATTTTTAATAAGTTATTTTAATAGACTGATTATCTATGTAAAATTAGCTATCCAAAGTATTAATTTTGAAGAATAAATAACACACACATATATATATATATAAACTATTTAATACCACATTATAAAAATGGATAAAAACCCTCTGGCACTGGTAGAGAAACATTTTCAAAATTCCTCTGGCACTAAAATGGTTAAAACCATAAACGGTCTATTACGTCACTCAATAACAGCTTGTCAAATTTATTATATATAATAGGCAAAATATGAATCAAGCAATTTATTTTGTAAAGAAAGTGAAAAAATAATGTAATAAATGTTTCTGTGAGTAAGAAGAGACAGAAGTAGAGACTTCAATTGATTGAACGATCAGTAGGATTTGCAAACTGATAGTCAAGAAAAGTGATTGATGATTAAAATAGGAAGCAAGAAAAAAGAGAGAACAGGAAGTCAACAAAAGCAGACATCAACAAGATGGATTTGTTTGTTTCGTAGCACAGAAGAACCATTATAGAACATCCTGACAGTGAAACAGAATATATAAGATCTTTGATGTGATTCAATGATTATTTTATCTTTTAAACTAGTCTAGATACTATGTCAATGTCAAATCATAAAAGGTTAATTGTTTTTTGTTGATGACCAAGTTTATGTTTTATATGATTCTAGCTGACTGGCAATGCTATGTGGAAGAATTGCTATATGAAAGAAACTTAAAGAAAAGGATTTAAACAATACACCTAGCAACAGTTATTAGTTTAAAATATTTTTCTTTCTTCTACATGTATAGGATAAAGAAAGTACTGCTGTGGTCCAAAAAATATTGTTTGTAAAGGGGGGTTTACACGCAATGTCTTATTGTTCATATTAAAGGTACGTCAAGATGTCCCTTTTCTTCTGTGTTCACACGGCAACGTCGTTTCTTACGTTTTAGCTGAGCTCAGTTCAGTCAACGTTTAGGTTATGGTTACATTATAGTTCTAGAATGGAAGAAGTGCTTATATTATTTTCAACTATTTTGACTCTTGTTCGTGTTTTTTTATTACGGTCACTATAATCCTTGTTTTTATTTGCCACAAACAAGAAAACTGCATAAAATCTGTAAGAAATTAACGAGTACACTGTCATAGGTCTGATGACATAAATTTGCTGAATACTTTTTTTTAATAAAGGAAACTAAATAAATAGAATCTACAGTTTCCAGTGACAACCGCGTCAAGGTACTATCTACAATATTTACAAGATGACCAGACGTTTCGCCCATACTGTGATGTAGCATCCTCACTGGTTTCTCTGAGACTGAAATCGGCAAGTGACCTTCCAGCTTTATAACAGGTGGTGGGGTGGGGACTGGTTGGCAGGTATGCTGGAGAGGGGGGCGGAGGCACGACCCACAGTGTATGGTGTGGTCACGTGAGTCGTGCCTCAGCCCCCTCTCCAGCATACCTGCCAACCAGTACCCCACCCACAACCTGTTTACGCTGGAAGGTCACTTGCCGGAATTCAGTCTCAGAGGAAACACCAGTGAGGATGCACCAAATCACAGTATGGGCGACGATAACGTTCTGTCATCTTGTAAATATTGTAGATAGTACCTGACGCAGGTTGTCAACGGAAAATGTAAGATTCTAGTTAGGACACGGCGCTTAAGCCTACGTTCTAACGAAACTAATAGCTTTGCTTTTGTTTCTTAAATAGAAATCTTCTTATCTTAGCAACCTTTTTTAAAAAATAGAAAAAAATCAAATAGAATAGGGTACGAAAGTTAGTACTGTATAGTGATTTCCTATTTCTGGCGATATGAAAAACAAGGAAAAGGGTTCACACCCTCCATCTTATAGTTGCAGTTTTCATAAAACAATGCTTGCCTCGTCAATTTTCATATCCATCTTTCGTTTTCATTCCCTTTTGACAAAACATACCTTCTGCTGTCTACACGCTATGTTTTAGTTGATAGGATTTGTCCTTGCCAACTAAACGTACAATTAGATGTTGCATGTAAACCCCCCTAAGTTTGCCTAAAAGTATTTTTTAGGACCTGCTCAAAATATCATACTTAATGTAAATATACAAGGTGTTAGTGAACTCTCTTTAAATAAATTGTAGGTATGTTCCTTGGGTCAAGAAAAAAAAAAAAAAAAAAACATGTCAAAAATGTCTAGATTTCTGTCTGTAGAACTGTATGTGCTTTATACAAATGTTTTTGTAACTCAAATTTGGACTTCACTACTAAGGTAAAGTGAATATATAAAATTTAATTGCTGTAACTAAAGTTGTTTCAAGATGGCGTCCATTTAAATGTTTTAATGTCAAATTTCATGAAAACAGTTATGAATACAACAAATGTTGATGGAATGTAAAAATGTAGAATTTAAAGACAAATCTAATGATACCTTGGTTGATAAAATTGAATGATAAGTAGCTGAGTAATAAATTTTGTAAATATTACTAATTAAGGTACAAAATGCCATATTTCTTTTGTACCACAGTTATCATAATTCGATTTTATCAAACAAGGTATAGTTGGATCTGTCTTTAAATTCTACATTCTTTACGTTCCAGCAACATTTGTTGTGTTCATAACTGTCTTCATGAAATTTGACATTACAATTTTTAAATGGACGCCATCTTGAAACAGCTTTAGTTCCAGCAAAGGCATTTTTATATCTACACTTTACCTACTATGGTACACATGAAGCCCAAATTTGAAGCGTCTAACTCAAATAAATCTTGAGTTATAAAAACATTTGTAAAAAACACATACAGAGAGTTCACTAACACCCTGTATTTAAAATAGCTGGCTGCATTTCCATTGCTACTTGATAGCTGTACTATGGTAGATAGATTTAATTTAATCATATGATAAATCAAAGCTTTGAATATAAACAATCTTCTTTCAGTAAAACTTATATGTGAACAAATTTTGAAACCTGGTGAGGTGGAGCCCTGAGGTTTAAGGGTGATCAGAAACTATAACATTTACAGTTTGAGATTTTAAGAACCTGAATGCAACATTTTACCTGTCCAGGAAGTTGGAAAACGTTTGCTACCCGAGTCAGTATATTGAATTTTGATTACATTTATTAGAATGATGAATGCTATTGTCTATTTATTTCATTGTCCCATTTGGATCCAGCAGATCGTCCAGCAAAATGCTGAACTACGAGGAGTTTTTTTTTTTTTGGACTGCTACAGCCATGGCGTGACGATGGTAAGACCGGCAGCACCATAGCCACTTGTGTCTTGCATTGTTGGCCTTGATTCAGCACACTGTTTTATAAACCCACTTGTTTGATATTGTAAAATAGGTCTTAATACCGACATGGCGTTCCGCGTTTCTGGTTGCTATCCGGCGTGGGGGACACTATTCGAGAAGTCTGGGGTGACCATGTTGGGTGGTAATCATTCGTGCGGTTGTTGTGTGGGGGGAGATAACTGAGTATCAGGCTTGTCAATTAGTGAAAATCAGTACCCACACTACGTGGTTCGGACTTCCACGTAAAGCTGGTAGGTCACTTAGTTGCCTGGCTGTTGGGCTATTAATAAATTGCTCTTTTTGAGGAACATTCGAACTCAGATAGTAACCAGATTACACTCATCCTAGACTCATATAACCATTCATATTCGCCTTAAAATACCAACAACGTTGTGTCGGTGTCTCATATGTAAGAATGTAAGAATTATGATTGTGGAATTTCTTATGTTTATATTGTCTTTTACATTTTTGATTCCTATCATTTACATATTGTTCGAATTGATTTAAGATGTCTCCTCAAGCGGATTTGTACTTCAATTATTATTGAAATTATTGTCAGTCGCATGTCAAAAGCAGTACTCATGGCAACACTGTTGTCAGATGTCAAGTTGGGACATTCATTTAAATAAAGTCTAACAGTTTAAGAGGACTAAAACGGCCAGCATTATTTTTGCATTTTCTTTTTTCACTATGTTGCACTCAGAGAATACCAAACTTTAATATAGTAAAGTGAAAACATTTTTTTAAGAAAGTGAAGTAAAAATAAAAATATTACATACCTTAGGGTCGATACCATTAGGATTGAAGATTGATCCGTCCCATTCAATGATACCTATACACTTGGCTCCGACTCTGTGGAGATATCTTGTTGTATGAAGTCCCACATTTCCAAATCCCTGGATATACGATAAAGTGTATTAATGGTGGTAATATAGAAAGCTACTAATGTTAGTAAAGTATACTTACATCACTAATTTTTACATCTCCCATATGCGTCATCATAGTGAAAGTATTGTGATCGCCCAAAACAATTTTTTTTTTTTAATTTGGTCAAAAAATGCATTTTATGATCCCCTGAACCCAAAAAGTGGGGGTTTCGAAAAAAATTTTGTGTCTGTCCTTATGCCTGTCTGTCTGGATGTATGTACAGTTAGCTGGAGACCAAAATAATAGATACATTTTTATGAAATTTGATATGTAGGTATATTTATCTTATATCTTCACACTATTTTTAAACTCTTAAAAAAATTTTAATATTTTTTAATTTTTATGGCAAAAAACAAACGAAATTGGAGTTTTCTCAAAAACGGATCTAACGATTTTGATTCAATTGCCAGAAAATTGTAAATTATAATTTTAAATATTTTAGTAAAAACCACATTTCTCTAACTTGACTAGTTTTTGTGATAAGGCAAAAAAAATATATTTGGGAATCAAACTGGTAATTTTCAAAGTTTTAATTTTTTAGTATTTATATGGGGGAAAGTTTGTGCCAATTCTTTGGAACCATTAATTTTTAGTCTGTTAATGCCAGTGACATTTTTAACCGGTGACCCTCAGCATATGAAGCACAAGTGCTAACCACTAAGATGACTATAAATAATATATTATAATAATATTGAATTAATATTACTGTAAATTAAACTACTCTTAATCTACCTTAAGCTATTAATTCACTATATAGTATCAACAAATTAAATAGACTGACTGCCACAATGAACGATCTACTTGGCACCCAGCGGGGTACACCCTATCATACTCATGTAACTCGCCTCCATAACAAAGTTCTGTAACCCATGGTAGACTCCTCGACCAGTCGCTGAGACACGACCATGAATACCACCCTGGTTGATGGGCTTCCCCGTCACACACGCGTGCGCGTTTATGTCCAAATGACCTAAACACAAGAATAACATGATATGTTGTAAAATTAAATTGAATGATAAAATATGAGACTGATTTATATGGTAATTCGTGAATGGAATATTACTGAAATAAATATTTATTTGTTGGGTGCATATAGGGTAAAATATTGTATATTTGACTGTATGGTCTTAAGGGGAGTCAGAACACAAAATTTTTATGTTTTTACAAAATTATGTTTTTATTGAACTTTAATCTCCAATTCTTCCTCTTTCCAATGATATATATAAATTATATGTATAAATAATACAACATGCAAAAAAAAGTGATGGTAGGACGTGCACGAATGGATTTTGCATTTTTAATTTAAAAAAAATCCAATATGGATTTTCCGATTTTAGTAGTGAATAATTATTTATTGGTAATTAATTATGTTGTTAATTATATTATTTATTTTTAGTTATTGTTGGTTTTCCGAAGTTAATATTTTTACGTTTTGATGTCGTATATCTCAGTAAACCATAGGAGATAACTTCACCACATTTTCAAGATAGGTTCATAATAATATAATGTAGTTCCCTGCATGAGGCTTTAAAGATTTGTTATTTATTTCTCAAGAAAAAAAATGTTTAAAGAAATTTGAGGATAAAAAAGATATATTTGAAAAAAATCATTAAAATTTTAGTTTTTGTTTTTATACTAAAATCTTCTGCAGGGAACTCGATAATGAACCCTTCTTTTGTACAAAAAAAAAAAAAAAAAAAAAAAAAAAAAACTGTAAAGCTTTATGTCTAATAGTTTTTGTGTTACATGACATAAACTTAGCATTACGGTCTTATAGCGTTCGCACTCCCCTTAAACAAATAAATAATATTAGGTCTATATGCAAACATATTAAACTTTTAAAGTACATGGAAACAAAACTAGTGCTATCCAAAGTTTTAAACAAAGTCAACTTTTGTAGAACTATGGAGAGGGTTCTTTTAAACAATGGTCAACTTTTAAACCTAGATGTACTCTTCTAAACAACTACGCGATGTTGTACGTTCCAGCATGATTTAAATAAATATACAATCATTACATGTCCAAAATGGAAAACCAGGAACTTTTCATGAAATTCAGATTAGCGTGACGTAGACGGCTTGTTTCAATATTTGTAAATACTATAATATTAAATTAAATATGTAACAAGTAAGTTCCCCTGACCTTAGTTAACCGTTTCAAAATAGACCTACTATATTGTATGACTTGTCTATTGAACTTTGTTCTGCTCAATAAAAAGGCTTCATCTAGTTGGAGAGTTTAAAATTTGAGGTTAACTTATTCAAGGTCAAGCGTTAACAAGTACAAAATGTTCACGACACACTTGCACTTGAATGAAACTGTGTGACGATATGTTCAATCACGATTGCGATAACTCTGTATAAAATTATTCTATTGTATATTGTACATTTCTCCACAAAACTCAAAATATAAAAGAAGTTCGCATTTAAATATTACAAATAGTGTGTTTTGAACAAACTGATACCATTTATACCTATTAAAACAGTATTAACTTAAATCCATTACCAATTAAAACAATCGTTTTTAAATCTCTGAAATCATAGCAGTTCTTTAAAGAATCAAATTTTGTCCCTTGTGGAGCAGACACGTAGTTACAGGTAAGTTTTTTTATGTTCCATTCAGCGAGATTTGAGAGGGAAGCTCCACCTAATGCTGGTGTGACGTAGGGCGTAGGCGGTACAGGCGTTAACGGTGTTTGCTTAGTGGTGAAACTGCCTTTCTATTGAAAATATCTTCCTGAGCCTGACTGACTAACTGCCGACCGGGGATGACAAGGAATTAGTCTTATAGTGAATCAAGGGTCCACTTGGACACCCTTGTGACAGCGACAGCCTTGGTGAAGCCTCACTCAACTCTAGGCGAACGTAATATAGAACTTTATAAAATTGGCTAACGACTGTATAAATGAAAGAAAAAATTCTTGAGCTTTCAGCAAACGATATCTAAGTATGGTAATTTTTACTTATATGATGAAGAAAATGGGGACAAACTTCCTAATCTTCGAGCCCAACAAAGTTCAAGGTTACGATTTTCAACTCTTTTATCTGCCCCAAATGATAGTTTTTTTTTGGGGTGGGAGTGTGATGGGTTTTGGAAAAATTTTAAACGTAACCATAGGTCATGTTTCATCTCATTGTAAAGCTCTTAAAAGCCCTACTAATTTGACATAAACATTTTCAAATTAATGTTACCCCTAGGGGCAAGTTAGGCCAAAATAAAAAGAATTTTGACTTTTAGAGTTTACACTATTGTAACTCTTATGTTAATCGGAGGGAAATCACATTTTACCCAAATGATACTTTCAGAAAATATCACGAATAGTCATTTAACTTTCCATTGTTAAAATTTGATAAAAATGTCAAACTTATGGAAAATGGGTATAAGTAAACATTTTTTATGGCAATTCTATGTCATATTTCATATCAAATAAAAGGTAATTTAAAAATAATCCTTTTTGTATTAATGTTTCAGCATATCTCTTTTAATTTAGAAATGGCACACGAAAAACAGTATTACTATGAAAAAGAGATTACGTTACATTTTTAACATCAACTTACGTCATGTTGCATATAACATCAGTATTATTACATGGATTAGTATTATTATTTCATACCTTATGGTCCATTAATCTGATTTACGATTCCTACGTTAAAATTCGAGCTTCATAAATTCATTTTAGTTATATTATCCAAACGCATTTAATTAGTAACTAATCAATTATACATATACTCTTTGATTTTGAATTTGATATAAATGAATATATTTTAAGATGTACAGTTGCAAAATACTTAAAAGCAGAAGTATTTTTAGTGACTCAAAAATTAATTTTTTTCACAATAGTTAATTCTTTTCTTAATATATTTACTATTTATCCTACTTGTTATTTTTCTTTACCTATGTATCTTACCTATTGTCTTGGCATAGGTATCGGCTATCCAGGACATCTCCCTCTCTCCCGTTCCCATGTCTGGCGCAGGAACATCCACTCCAGGTCCTGGACAAAGGTTTGTATTTGGAGTCATTTGTGTTGCATTGATAAGTGTCTAATTTTATGAATTCTAGGTTTTACATATGACATATTTTCGACTAATAGAAGTATCCATGTTTCTAGACCTATAAATTGTTTATATATTTAAATGAGGTACATTTTCTATAAACCATAACAATCAGTTATTAAAAAAATATAAACATAACTCATTATTTTACTGTAATTGTCGATAAAACCATTAATTTATATTTTACTTAAATATAATTGAATCATATTTATAAGTGACAAGAGCCATAAAATGAATAGATCGTAGAATAAGAACTGTAATCCGATCTATTCCGCTTTGTAATATAAGGGTGTAACTAAAGCGCCTTCACAGAAATTATGCAATATTTGCATTACACCCCAGCATCTGAATCACGGGCATGCGCCGTCACAATTCTGACGCATTTGAAATATGAAGTTCCACACAAAAATAAGAAAGTTCCACAGAGAAAGGGACGGAATTAAAAACACAATTTTACATATAACAATTTATAATAAGGGCAAATAATTGAAATACACCGTAGGCCAAGAGGGAAAGATAGTGTAATCAAAATTGAAATCAAAGATACTTACAAGGCTTCACGGTGACGACAGTTTGATTGAAATAGAAAAAATGATACTTACAAGGCTTCATGGACTGACGTTCATGATTCGACTCAAGAAAGGCAGTTTGATTAAAGTGTGCACGTCAAATATATTTTTGTATTGTGACAAAGCAACACGTTGTTGTCGTCTGATATATTTTTGTTAAATGGCGACAAAATTCACTTAGAAAAATGGATTGATATCACCGTATTTGTTATATGCTGTTAAAATTAGAACGATGAATGTGTCAGAATGGGTTTTATTTTTAATTCCAGAATCCAGTTATAGCCATTTTCAAGAAATCAAGCTGATATACACGCAAATACTTTTTTAAAGAATAATTGTAATTTAATTTTCGATTCGATAAACATATTTTAAATGCAGTGGTCTTTGGTCGGGAAATGTTGTCATTTTTAATACCGTCAATAAGTCATATTATAATCTCCACCATAAAAATAATCTCACAATCCCAAATTACAAGACAGATTAAAAAAACATCATCTCTATAACGGTAAAAATTCCTAGGTGCTAAGTCTCACGGATGCAGAATAAAGGACCTGCTATTAAACAGCTGTCGCTATAGCGTCAGGTAATATTTTTCAGCTGGTAATTAGTATATTCAAGTCATATTTTGTTTAAATTACATAAACAAACATGATCATTTTAGTTTTATTTACAAATAATTAAGTATATAAGATCTATTGTAATTTAATTTGCTGTTGCTAAGCAGAATCTACGTTCCTGTTAGGCAATTATACAGCTTTTGACTCCATTAAATAAAGAGATTTGATTTGAAATATATTGTGACGTTTTTACGTCCTAATTTATAAATAATTAATCGCTATGTGGGTTTTACAAATAAGCAACACGTTATACTAAACAATTACTAAATTTATTGAATATATAAAATTAACTTATTATAATTAAATGGATCATTTCCTTAACTTTAACTATTGTGAAAAGTACAATTTACTATTAGGCCTACTGCACAGTTAAACTAATCTATAATTACAATCTTCGATGGCATCAATAATTACAACTACTAATTGCAAAGTGACTTTACTAAATTCCCTTCTTTTAATCACAATTCCTAGCTCTATAAAGTGGCTTTCCTAGATTCTCTACTATTATTTACAATTACTAACTATAAAGTGACTCTACTAGATTCCCTACAATTACTGACTACTAATTGACTTTACTAGATTCCCTACTACCTACAGTCCAAAGCTAACAGTTCACTCACAGTTTCTTCAGTGTCCCTTCAGAAGTCGTCCACAAGTACCGCACTGCTCCTTCGTTGATCCCCACAACGAACCACTCACCGGTAACTTCTCCGTAGACCACTTCACTATACTCGGACACTTCACGCTCACTGTCGCTGCAAACACCCGGGCTGTAGGCTCTAGACTCACTGACTGACTGACTGACTAGCGCTGGTATCCGGCCGTATATATCACCTGCAGGTCTCCATCTAGAAGCTTCTTGAATTCCCCTGCGTCCGAAGTTCCATGACAGAGCTGGCTCGTCAACCCCAGAAGATTCTAGAAGTCTATTGAAGAGGTAAAGGGGCGTTCATGCGTAAGCCATTGTGCCCCAAAGGTTGTAAACAAGCAGGGCAGGTGGTCAGCGACCCATCCATTACTTTCGCATCACCGGTTCCCAGGATAGAGGCCATTCGGAATGTCACACTGCCCCCTCCTTAAGGCTGATCGTCCCCGATCAGCTTCCGCTCCATGGTACGGTGCTAGGCGATCAAGGTGGACCACAAGCATCTTGCCTCTTGGGTGTCTTTGAATCCTGTAGACCACATCGTTGATTCGTGTCACTACCCCGATAAGGTCCTTGCCAATCCTGTTGAAATTTCGGGCATCTCCCCTTCTTCCGGATGGGACTGTAGAGCCACACCAGGTCGTTCACCTGGAATCCAGTGGAATTGGCTTGCCGGTCGTAGCGAGCTTTCATTTTGTCACTGGCCATTTTTAGGTGCTGACGAGCGAACTCGTGAGTGTCGTGTAGGTGGTCGACGAGCTCGCAGGCGTAGTCCGTTGCGGGCTGCTTTGCGTCAGGTGGCAGGCCGAACATGAGGTCACTAGGCAGCCGCAGCTCCCTTCCGAAGATCATCCTCGCTGGGGTGAAACCCGTAGTATCGTGGACCGAAGATCTGTACGCCAGGAGGAAAATGGGCACCTTCCGATCCCAATCCCGCTGATTGGTGGACACAACTTTCCTGAGGTGTCCAACGAGTGTCTTTATGTATCTCTCGACCATCCCATCAGATTGCGGATGAAGCGCAGTGGTCCGTGTCTTGTGCACTCCGAGACGCTGAAGCACCTCCTTCATCAACAGGGATCCGAAGTTCGTCCCTTGGTCACTGTGCAGCTCACGTGGCACTCCATACCGACAGATGAATTCGTTTACCAAGCACCCAGCTACTGTTGCGGCTTCTTGATTTGGTATGGCGTATACTTCTGGCCATTTCGTAAAGTAGTCCATGAGAACCAGGAGATATTTATTTCCTGCATCTGACATGGGAAATGGACCGGCGATATCGATGGCGATCCTCTCGAAGGGTGCCCCAACGTTGTACTGTTGCATTCTGCCTCGACTTCTTGTTTGTGGCCCTCGGCTTCCAGTACAGACATCACATTGGCGGCACCACTTCTCTACATCAGCCCTCAAGTTCAACCAGTAGAACCGCTGACGTAGCTTGTCCACCGTTCTGTTGACACCTAAGTGCCCACCAGATGCTCCATTGTGGATCTCCTCCAGCACTTCCTTTCTTTTACTTCTGGGGAGCACAATCTGTTCAATCTGCTTCCTACCATTAGGGGCCTCCCGATTCTTATAAGCACTCCGTTCCTTACCCTCATTGAGTCCCACTGTGCCCAGTAGCTCTTATAAACATGGTTCCTAGCTGCAATGGCCTCCCAGCTAGGACGAGCCCCCGATTCCTTCTCCCGCAGCAGTGGTCCAACCTCACTATCCTCAAGCTGCTCTTTACGGAGTTCCTCCGGCTCCCATCCACTAGCTGGCTCCAAAGAGACACAACGCACTTCCACGGACGGATTCCTTTCTTCTACCTTGGAGCAGTGCTTACAACCCTCTGGGCAAGGTCGTCGAGACAGGGCATCGGCATTGGAATGGTTTCTCCCTCGTCGGTGTTCAGAGGTGAAGTTGTATTCTTGAAGACGCTGCACCCATCGAGCTGTCTGTCCCTCCAGGTTCTTGAAGTTCATTAGCCAAGTCAGGGCAGAATGGTCGGACCTTAAATGGAAAGGCTGTCCATAGAGGTACTTGTGAAAATGCTCTAATGACTTCACGACTGCAAGTAGCTCTCTTCTGGTGACGCAATAATTCCTTTCTGCTTTGGATAGCGTTCTGCTGAAGTAAGCTATTACAGCTTCGTGGTCGTCCTGAACTTGGGAGAGAACTGCCCCTATACCCACATCGCTGGCGTCCGTGTCCACAATGAACTTCTCTCCAAACCGTGGGAACCCTAAGATTGGAGCGCTGCAAAGAGAAGTTTTAAGCGTCTCAAAGCCTCACTAGCCTCCGGAGTCCACTCAAACTTACGCTGTTCTTCGGTGAGCTTGGTCAGTGGCTTAGCAATATCAGCATAGCCCTTCACGAAGCGGCGGTAGTAGGTGCACAGTCCAAGAAAACTCCTCACCTCATGTTTGTTACGTGGGACAGGCCACTCCTTCACGGTGCTAATCTTCTCCGGATCCACAGTTACTCCTTCGGATGACACTACGTGTCCAAGATAGTTAACCTTATTCTTGAAAAGATTACATTTTTTTAGGTTTAACTTCAGGTTGGAAGAACGAAGCCTCTTAAAAACTTTCTCCAGATTCTGAAGATGGTCGTTAAAACGTCTTCCCTATGACTATGATGTCGTCCAGATACACTAGACAAGTTTCCCAAGTCAGTCCCCGTAGCACATTTTCCATGAGTCTCTCGAAGGTAGCTGGAGCATTGCAGAGTCCAAAGGGCATCACCGTGAACTGCCAAAGTCCGTTTCCATTCCCTATGGAAAACGTTGTTTTCTCTTTGTCCTCCGGAGCTATCTCCACCTGCCAGTACCCGCTCTTCAAGTCCAGGGTCGAGAAGAACTTACAGCCTCCGAGAGCATCCAGAGTGTCGTCAATCCGGGGCAAGGGATAACTGTCTTTCTTCGTAACATTGTTCAGTAGACGGTAATCCACGCAGAACCTGGAAGTCCCATCCTTCTTCTTTACTAATACTACCGGCGAAGTCCATGGGCTGCTGGAGGGCTCAATCACTCCATCTTGCTCCATTTCTTTTATTTTTCGCTCTGCCTCTTCTCTCTTCGCCCAGGGTAGTCTCCTAGGTATTTGACGGATTGGTCTAGCGTCCCCAACATCAATTTTATGTTGAACCACAGTTGTTCTACCTTTTGGCCCCGTAGCAGTTTCAAACACATCTTGATATACTGTTATTAACCTTGCGACTTGCTTCGTTTGATCCAATGCCATTCCCCTGCATGCATCTCTTACAAACTCCGCTATGTCTTCTGGAAGGTTTTTATGGTCTGAAGAGATATTCCTATCAGCTCGTGAAACAGAAGAAACCGGAGAACATTTACCTAGGAGCTTACCTTGTTTCAATGCAACAGGATGGTCATTCAAATTCATTATACGGACTGGAACTTCCTTAGAAGATTTGAACAGTGTTTTCGCTACAAGTACCCCACGTCCAAGTTCTTCGTCGTTTATAACTGGTTCCAGCATTAAGTTCTGGCCTTCCGGAATAGTCTTGTCCATTTCTGCTCTGACGATCTTTTGAGTTCAAGGTGGCAGAGTGGCGTCCTTCAACAAGCGCACCCAAGAAGATAAATTCTTCCTATGCTGAAGAGCAACTTCCTCTCCCCCAATGGTCGTCACTCCTTTCCTGAGGTCCAACTGTAAGCCAAGTTTCGTCATCATGTCCATGCCGAGTATGACGTCCTCCTCAATGTCAGCTACAAGAGCGCGATGCTCAAGACATGCACCCCCGATGCAGAAGGTGGCAACTGTCTCCCCGCGGACGCTGGCAAAGTCCCCAGTCGCAGTCTTCACTGTCCAGGTCGTCGGAGTTATTTTCATAGAGGAAGGACAAATATCTTCATTCAATATCGTCATCGTTGCACCAGTGTCCAGCAAAAGGCTTCTGGGCTTCCCCGTTTACCAATCCATCTATGTAAAGGCTGTTGGTCTGACCTGACAAAGATGCTACGATGATGCTCTTAGCTGGGGCCTCAAGTTGCTGGGTTGACAGTTGCCCCTTCCCATCAACCCTTTTTACTTTTCCTGCCTCTGCCCCCCCGAGAGGCTTTACTCGGGCATTTACTTCGGGGATGGCCTATCTCTCCACACCCCCAACAGCGAATCTCCCTCTTCCGGTCCCTCAGGGCATCAAGCACTTTCCTCACGATGTCTTCTATCTTCATAGGTTCTTCTTCCTCTGCGTAGACTCCTCGCAGACGTGCCTGGCCCCGGACGGATTGCTTTACGGCCTCAAACTCTAAGGCTTGCGTCAGGGCCTCGTTTAAAGTGTTAGGCCGGGCCAACTTTACAGCCTGCTGCGTCTCAGCATCCCGCAGTCCATCGAGGAACCTTTCAATGGATAGGCTCTCGTAGACAGCTTCGTCCACTGTGGGATAAGCGCCCCTCACTAATCGTGCGATGTCAGCTTCGAATTCTTGAAGACTCTCATTGGACTTCTGGTGACGACTCCTGAGCTGAGATCTGTAGACCAGTTCCATGTGTTTATGTCCGAACCGCATTTCCAACCGTCTAATCAAATCTTCGTAATTCTGTCGCTCAGCAGGTGGAACGGTTTGCAGTACGCTCAGAGCTTCTCCACGAAGTGAAAGGCACAACATGGACGCCTTCGCTGATGATGGCCAATTGTAGACAGCAGCGGCAGTCTCAAACAAAGTAATAAAATCTTCCCAGGACATCTTTCCGTCGAAGGTTGGCAAACTTGCGTTATTTACGGGTGGACACACACTGGGCCGAGGTTTAAGGCTGGATGGTTGCTGTCCACTTCCTGAGATCCCAGGTGGTTCGTTGCAGGTTATTGACTCCTTCCTCTCCTGAACCATTTCTTCTAAAACCCTAATCCTATCACCTAATTGCTTCGAACAGTCATCTAATTGTTTTTTAAATTCGTTCGAACAGTCATCTAATTGTTTTTTAGATTCGTCTTCAACTTGGCAAATTTTATAATTAAATTCTGTAGCTAACTCTTCCTTCAAGGTTTTACAATTACTATTTAGTTTTTCGGTTAAGTCATCTTTCACTTCTTTTAAGTCACTATGTAATTTCTCTGCATTTCCTTTTAAGTCACTTTGTAATTTCTCTGCATTTCCTTTTAAGTCATTTTGTAATTTCTCGACATTTCTGTTTAAGTCACTTTGTAATTTCTCTGCATTTCTGGTAATCATAGACTTAAGTGAACTAGCTTCAGTTTCAAAAAGGAATCTTTCTGGATCATCCCCTGCTTCTAGCATTGCCTGCTTAAGTCTACTTACTAAAACTGATTTTGTTCCAGTATGATCTAAGTCCCTTTCTTCTAACTCCCGCTTTAAATCAGCCACTTTTAAGTCTACTAACTTAACTCCACTAGATGCCATCGTTCTTTTGCAAAACTACGTCTGAACAATATAGAATTACAGTAAATGAATTCAATAAACAGCTTAACAATAACTTTCAATAGATAAAAATATTAAACGTGTTGCTCTAACAAATCAATCCCACTTCTGACACCAGTGTGACGTTTTTATGTCCTAATTTATAAATAATTAATCACTATGTGGGTTTTACAAATAAGCAACACGTTATACTAAACAATTACTAAATTTATTGAATATATAAAATTAACTTATTATAATTAAATGGATCATTTCCTTAACTTTAACTATTGTGAAAAGTACAATTTACTATTAGGCCTACTGCACAGTTAAACTAATCTATAATTACAATCTTCGATGGCATCAATAATTACAACTACTAATTGCAAAGTGACTTTACTAAATTCCCTTCTTTTAATCACAATTCCTAGCTCTATAAAGTGGCTTTCCTAGATTCTCTACTATTATTTACAATTACTAACTATAAAGTGACTCTACTAGATTCCCTACAATTACTGACTACTAATTGACTTTACTAGATTCCCTACTACCTACAGTCCAAAGCTAACAGTTCACTCACAGTTTCTTCAGTGTCCCTTCAGAAGTCGTCCACAAGTACCCGCACTGCTCCTTCGTTGATCCCCACAACGAACCACTCACCGGTAACTTCTCCGTAGACCACTTCACTATACTCGGACACTTCACGCTCACTGTCGCTGCAAACACCCGGGCTGTAGGCTCTAGACTCACTGACTGACTGACTGACTAGCGCTGGTATCCGGGCCGTATATATCACCTGCAGGTCTCCATCTAGAAGCTTCTTGAATTCCCCTGCGTCCGAAGTTCCATGACAGAGCTGGCTCGTCAACCCAGAAGATTCTAGAAGTCTATTGAAGAGGTAAAGGGGCGTTCATGCGTAAGCCATTGTGCCCCAAAGGTTGTAAACAAGCAGGGCAGGTGGTCAGCGACCCATCCATTACTTCCGCATCACCGGTTCCCAGGATAGAGGCCATTCGGAATGTCACAATATATTAATAATATATACAGGAAGGTTTCTTGGAGAAGACAACAGTGTTACTGAAATAAATGTCAATGATACTTAGAAGAGATTGAAGTGAATAAACATGCGACCGAAATAAATATAAACGTACTTACAAGGCGTGAAAATAGTGTGATTGAAGAATAAATATTGATGATACATGGATGTAAATTTAAAAAATGTCATTTAAACAAATAAACTATTACATCTTAAAATTAAAATAATTCGTTTAGCGTTGCTAAATTGTCTAGTGAAAGTACAATAGGAGAGAGAATAAATTGGTTGATTTTGGATTATAGATGACTGATTCGGGACTATAGTTTGTCCCGTTACATATATAGCTATCAGCTGTTTATAGCGTTGATAGCTGAGGTTAAAACAACGTGGTTAAAACTGTACTGGTCTAGAACTATTGTCGTTACTTTGAACTGTTGCATGACTAGTATACAATTATATTATATTGCACTACTTTTTATAATTTACATAATTGACAATTCAAAAACATTAGCATGTTAAAATAATGGGTTATGTGTCCTATGAGTGTCATACTGTAAGAAGGTGTAACTAGAGCGCCTTCACTAGACATGATGCAATTACTGCATTACATCCCTGCATCTGAATCACGGGTATGCGCCGTCACAATTCTAACGCAATATAAAAATGTACAGCTCGACATATAACAATTGAGAGTAAAAACGACGTAATTCACAGGTTCACCCAAAAACTGCACAGATAAGGATGGAAATAGTTTCACATAATTATTGAAATTATTTTAACTAGTAGACTCTGCTGTAGGGGTTGGGGGAGGGACTTCATGAATTACCCTTCGTATGCATACTAGGGGAAACCCCTGCACGCTTCGCGTGCTATTCCCGTCACTCGTGACACAAATTAAGATGATGTATCATAAAAAGAACATACAATGGTGAAGAAACTAAGCCATTAAAACATTAAGTAAAAAAATGAAGTAACCATAAAATAACATAAGGAGAAGAGTTGGAATTTATGACGCATGATATGTATAACTAGACGACAGCCCTTGCTTCGCTAGGTAGTTCTCTACGCTTGCTTACCCTTCCTTCCGTGGCTCTCTAAATCATGACACCCATATAAAAACTCATCCTGCTGCCGTTTTCATAGATAAAAAAGTTTTACTGTCTATAAAAAACCCTATAAGTCTACTTTTGGGGGACGTAAAGTAGTGCAAGCATGACAAAGTTAGTAGAAATGGCATTAACATTTCATAACAAAAACATTTCACTGACAAAACTTTTGTGTCATGTTTATTTTTTTTTTATCAGCTGTTTGAAATAAATTATTACATTAATGCCAACGTTACTCTCATGGAAAAACAAAATAATCAAGGTTCATATGTTTAGGAAAGAGAACTGAGTATAAGGCTTGTCAGTTAGCTGAAAATCAGACCAATATTACGTGGTTCGGATTCCATGTGAAGCTGTAAGTCCCAATATTTGTCCAAATAATGTGCTATTAATAAATAGCTTTTTCCGATGAACAGTCGACCTTTGTTAGTAACAATCACTACACTCGTTCTTCTATACTCATCACACTCATTCGCGCCTCATGTTCGATCATATCTCTACAATTGGCGTTTTTCTAATGAAAAATGAATTTGTCATGCTCAAAATAGCATTCAACTATTTAATTCAGAATTTTGTAATTGAAGTAGGCGTGGATTGTTTGAGAGCCTTGGAGAAAAGTTAGCGGAAAGGATATTACCGAAAACCTATTCAATTCAAAGGGAAATTGCTGTAAACTTCTCAGCCGTGATATTGGTGCACGTATAGTGGCGCCGAACTTTCTTATTGGAACTTAATATGGGCATAATATTTCACTGTAAAGGTCCTTCCAAACACCAAGTTTGTAGACACTTATATTGGCCACTTAAATGTGGGGGGGGGGGGTATGTTATAGGTTTAAGATATACAAAACCACAACATAAAAAGTAATTGATGTATTATTTATTCCACACATTTTAATATAATCAAAAACGATGTACCACTAAAGTCTCCGAACTACTGAACAAATTTTAATTACTTTTGTAAGGAGGTTAGCTTTTATGTCATAAAGACCCACAAGTAATGATTTATCGAAATTACATTCCTTAGGAGTTGAAACAGTCCCTGAACGTTTTCTTTTTCCTACAACAAGAGTAAAATTGACATTTAAGTAATGTAATAATTTATTTTAAACAGCCCTAAACTAGGCGCCTCGATGAACACCATTATTTAAAAAAAAAGTTGTATTACTAATAAATTAAGCCCTCGTATAAAGTTAAATATAATATGAATCGATTTAATTGTTTCAGGTTAACGTTTATGATACTAAACTATTACTTAAATATATTTTTACTAAAGTTTTTTTGAAGCACACAAAAACTTCCCTCCATTCATACTCAAGATATAATTATAAGTTCACATTGTCTATTGCTGTACTTATGAATCAATCTCAGGACGAGATAACCATAACTTACCGATGAACCCCTTCTTGGCCAACTCCAGAGTAAACCTCCTCGTGATCTTCTCCAGTTCGTGTTCACTGTAGCTCTTGGGGTTGATCTTGATACCTGCCTTGGCTCCTCCGAAGGGAACATCCACGCATGCGCACTTGAAGGTCATTAGTGCTGACAGGGCTTTCACTTCGTCCCGGGAGACATCTAAGGAGAACCGGATCCCTGCAAGACATCACATAATTATTTAAAAATACGAAAAGGATATGTAGAAAACATTACTTTTTTAGGGAAAAAAGGTCCTAAAAATAGAAAAGTTTAAATAATATTTTCTATTCAAATAAGGAACAACTTAGATTGGAGTCAAATCTAATTGGTAATGTTAGAGTACTGTTTGAACTTAAGACTCTTTATTAATTTTTGTACTTTCTCCCATATGTGTTAGCATAGAGAAAGTATTATGATTGTAAAAAAATAAAATGTACAGGTTGGTCTAAAAATCCATTTTTGGGTGCCCTGAACAAAAAATGTTTTTTTTCGAAAAGAAATTTTGTGTCTGTCCGTGTGTGCAGTTCACTGGAGACCAAAAGGATGTATACATTTTTATGAAATTTGGTATATAGGTGTATTTAGCCTATATCTCACAATAATTTTTCACTTTTATGAAATTTTATTTTTTTTTATTTTTATGGGCAAAAACATACAAAAATATAATTTTCTCAAAAGAAGCTCTAACGATTTTTATAAAATTTTCAGGGAAGGTGTGAATAATTACAATTTAAAATATTTTAGTAAAAATTTCATGTCTCTAACTTGACTAGTTTTTTAGTTATGAAAAAAAAAAATTAGGAATCAAACTGGTAATTTTCAAAGTTTTGATTTTTTAGTGTTTCATATTGGGGAGAGTTTGTGCCAATTATTTGAAACCATTAATTTTTTTATATATTTTAAAGTAGAGGCTGAACTTCTTTTTTACATAACATTGGCCATTCCTCATAGTCAATAATAGACTATTATTGACTATGAATAGAACACTCTAAAAGAAGAAAAGACCTTATGGTGAAAAGTCAGCATGTTTTCTTTTAATATGTTCTTTTAAAAAGAGTCGACGAGAGAGTGCTCAGCTCAAAGTAAAGCCAGTGCAAGGAAGACAGAGGTAGCGGTGCGAAAGGGACAGAGATAGTCAGCAGACGGTGCGACAAAGACAAATATAGTCGATGATCTCTCTCTCTCTCTCTCTCTCTCTCTCTCTCTCTCTCTCTCTCTCTCTCTCTCTCTCTCTCTCTCTCTCTCTCTAACATATTAACTTTAAGAAATATACGCTCTGCACGATTTGCCGGCTACTGATCGAACTAGCTCTGCGCCAGACTGACGTTTAAATTGGGTGTATGTGTTTCTGACATAGATTTGTATTTATTGCCACTGAGCTGCGTGGAAACTTATCAGAAAGTAAGGTGGAGAACAAGTGATGTACAAGGTAAACATTACTAACAAAAACTTTCAGTCCAGGCCGGAGCTCGAACCTGCACTATGCGTAACTCATGCTCAAATCCCTGACGCCTTAGACCGCTCAGCCACCAGCTGTACAATCAATACTATTGTTTGGATGGAAGGTTAAAATCTACCTCCATCAAACACTCTCCATCAAACAGCGAGTGTACCAAGGTAAGTGAAAGAGCTTATAAATCAGACCGTGTACACAGTGTGTGGGAGGTGTATTAAAGTTTCATGGGGTGGTGTTCATAAGGTAAAATGGAAGCTCCATAAAGTGCGATGCTTACGCGTGGCATGTGAGAGGTCTATAGTGTGTCAGACGTAAGTGGGAGGGAGGGGGAGGGGTGGGGGTTAATGGGGTCTTATACTAATTCTTTAATTGTCCCGTGTGTGTGAGGCGGTTGAGGTAGTTGATCAAATAATGGATATAAATAGATATGAAAGCCTATAATCTGGAAAATCGTAGTTAACCTAAAAATTGACAAGTTTATTCATTTATTTGTTAAAACATTGTTACGCAAAAGTGGAAGTTGTAGCATAAATAATATTTTTATTTGATTTTTAATTTGATTAGAGGTCGTTTTTAAAACGACACAGAGAGCACAAACTCTAAAGTCAAGCAAAACTACACCACAGAATAACATAAACACACAGTAGAGAAGCTTATTTTTGAGAAAAATGCCAACTGCTCGACGCTAGCGATCCTAGTGGTTGTATCGCAGAGCTAAGGCATATCTCTGCTTACCACGCCAGTTGTTTGCTATACCACCGCTAGGATCGCTTTCATCGCTTTGTCAACTGGCAAAACGGCTGAGCTTCACTACTGCGTGTTTATATTTTACTGTGACTGGACTCAAGCCTTTATATCTGTTGTTATCTTATCACGCTTCTACAACTGTTCTTGTAGTAATGCCAATTAAAAATGAGACTAATAATATTAACAACTAAATATTAGTGCTGTTACTAATATAACAAACAGCAGTCAACTTAGAATTAAACCTTATTTCTCATTGGCTTGAAGCCAAATAAGTTTATTGTAATAGAGCATATTCTTGACATAATTATCATAATTTTGGTAATTCACAAACTATACTTTGTAATAACAGTTTCTTATAATAATTTTGTAGATTATTAGCTTTGTTTCTTTTAGCTATTACATGAACATGATTATTTTTTAAAAACACAAACAAAAATGTGTATATAGAGCTTTACCAAAGAGCACAAGTGTTTACTTGTGCTCTTAATCAAGTAAACACTTGTGCTCTTAATGTTTACCTGTTTAGGGGTCACATCCAATAGTGCACTAAATGTGTGTCGAGTAGATATTTATCCAGTATGTCATGCTATGGCAGGCCAGCACCTTGTTAATCCCTCCGTCCTACCTCCAAATCCACAAGGACAAATGTAGTAATTAATTATTGCTATATATATATATATATATATATAAATACAGTATGTTATAGACCACTGAGGTGTTCAATTTGCCCGTAAGAAAGCGACCTCTCTTTCTTTTTTCTCTGTGGAACTACATAATGTCTGTGGAAAATAAAGGTGAAGAAATGATTTTAAATGATTCTCAGTTCAGTTTAGTGAGTAACTTTCACTTTAGGTCTCTTATTAGCTTAGTGGTTCTAATGCAGAGTGTCACGGGTTCAAATTCCGGAAAGTCCATTCCCAAAGGGTTTGAACTGTTGTCCCATTACAAATTTTCTAAAATAAGGTAAACATGCCACTAGCATAAACGAAAAACGCTTTAAATACATTCCCTAGTTACATTTCAACCAAAAATCAACAAAGTTGGGACTTGGTTTTAATTTAGACCTTCTCCCATATGCGTTAGTATAAAGAAATTATTGTGATTGTATAATCGTATGATCGTAAAAACGTCTGAAAGTCTGTGTTGTTGGGCTTAATTAATTAGAAATGTAAAATTGTCTAATTAATTAGAAATATTAATTGATTATTGTTCACCACATCTTTCGGTAATATTTATTGCCAACTAAAACACAATGGAAAATACGATTTAAAAAGCCTTTGAAATACTTAATTTAATCAATGAATTTCTACGTTTCTTCTGATATGAATTGATATTTTAGTGATGTATGCTACAGTTTTATAAAGTAAATATACGTATAGAAGAACACATGATTTAAACAGAATATAATAATTCAATTTACTTGCACCACTCTAACGGTTATATTTAGCCTGGAGTGAGATAGCACAGCTGTAATGAAGTAAAAACAGTCCCATTTCCATGGAGGGTTAGTGCAGCAATTGGAGCTTGACTAATGGCAGTTCAACACGGGTCTGCTGGGGGCAGGCTTTATCCCACCCCCAGGATTTATTTCGGCATTGCTTAGTTCTTAATATGTAGCACTCCAGAGACTCATTGTGTAATAATCGCTTTTGTAGTTAGTTTTGAACTTTTCTTAACCTTATTTTCTAACACATCATGACATAGTTAGTTTTACTTTCTCCCAAATGTGTTAAAATAAAGTATTGTGTTCGTCTAACACATTTTTTTAAAAGTTTGTCTAAAAATCCATTTTAGGGTTCCCTAAACCCAAAAAATTTTTCTAGAAAAAAAGTTTCGTGTCTGTACGTATGTGTGTCTATCTGTGTGTATGTCCAGTTCACTGGAGACCAAACGGATAAATAAATTTTTATGAAATTTGGTATGTATGTGTATTTAGCCAATATCTCCAGACCATTTTTTAACTTTTTTGAAATTTTACTTATTTTTAATGTACGGTATGAGCAAAATAATACAACAATATAATTTTCTCAAAAACGCCTCTAACAATTTTGATTACATTTTCAGGATGTGAATTGCTTTTCACAACAATTTTTATACATAAAGATGTGAATTGCAATTTAAAATATTTTTAGTAAAAACTCCATGTCTCTAAATTGACTAGTTTTTGAGTTGTGGCAAAAAAACATATTTGGGAATCAAACTGGTAATTTTCAAAGTTTTGATTTGTTTAGTGTTTAATATGGGGGAACGTTTGTGCCAATTCTTTGGAACCATTTATTATTTGTGAAATCTCCTTTTTATTTAATAAACTGCTTTACATTTAAATGTGATCACTTTCCTTAGCTTACAGATAATGACGTCATATATTATTGCACGACAAAGTTGTTACTAGACAGATTTTGCATCTTCTTGAAAATCACGTTAACTGATAACACTAAACGATAAAAATAATATTTACCGTATAAGCTTAATTTAGCTCTAGATAGGCCTTTTAGAAAGTGACCTACAGAATGTGGTGGTGAGTGGTGGAAGTGAGAGGGAGATCTAATCTTTCTCAACTAACTGTGTTATTTAATTTAATGTTGTCATGGTTAGTATGAAGACGGGAGGCTGCAGGCTGGCAGGCAAAAGCAAACCTTGCCCACTACGCCATTAGCAGCAGTGATCATTGGTTGGTTTGATTAACACTAATTAAACAAGCTATTTAGTTCAATATCTGACTAAAAACTGTTGCAGAAGTTGAACACATTGAATGCGAAGTTAGTCACGCCCACCATGCACGGCAGCTGAGAGGTGAAAAGATTCCATCCACCGCTGAAACCCCTATTTGTTCTAAATATAACATGCAGGTCACTTTCTGTCCGTCCCTATTATAGTTTTGGCAACTACGTACTGTTTTCCCAGTTTAATAGACATATTGAAACCACGATTATTATATTGATCGATTCGATGTATTGACAATCGAATATTGATTACATATATTCTACGTTATATTGTCTATCTATCGAAAATCTGCCTTCTTATTATGTATGATTTATTGCTACCAATAATTAAGTAGTTATAAATTTAAATACTATTTAATAATGATATATTTTACTATCACAAATAAACAAATAAAAAAAGGCCTATTACCTAATAAATAATCTTAAACCTAGTATTTAATAACACAGAAAAATTTCCTTTAATTTCTTGTTTTATCGTTTCAAATTAAAATGTAATTAAAGTCTATCCCCATTAGGATCCTTTTCTTTTTCACTTTTTTTTATTTTCTGAGTATCTATTTAATAACTGTAATAGAAGAGTATGTTAATATTATTCCATTATTATTTACCAATAGTTAATATACTGTATAGACATTTAAATCGATTGTAAATATCGAATATAAAGCTTATAATAGTTACTGTGGGTTCTGACCATAATCATGGACTAGAGTCCATACTTGAAATTTTCGTTAAACGTTAACGCTAACCGATACCGTAAATCGATATTTATTTTCATATTATATATATTTGGAAACGTAACACACACAATTCTTTGAAGTTGACAGTACTGTTTGGAAAGTAACACACACTATATATCTGCAGTTGGTACTACTGTTCTAAAAAAAAAACAAACTATATCTCTGCAGTTGGGAGTACTGTTCGTAAAACTAACACAAACTAAATATCTGCAGCTGATAATACAGTTCGGAAAGTAACACAAACTATATCTCTGCTGTTGTTAATACTGTTCGGAAAGTAACGCAAACTATATCTCTATAGTTAACAATTGTTCGGAAACGTTACACAAATAATATTCCTGCAGTTGGTAGTACTGTTTGGACAGTAACACTAACTATATCTCTGCAGTTGGCAATACTGTTCGGAAATCTAATACACTATATCTCTACAGTTGACATTTCTATTCGGAAACATAATGCAAGCTATATCTCTGCAGTTGGCAATACTGTCCGGAAAGTAACAAAAACTATATATCTGCAGCTGTAAATACTGTTTGTAAACTAACAAAAACTATATATCTACATTTGAAAATTCCGTGCGGAAACGTAATGCAAATTATAACCCTACAGTTGATTGTTTGGAAACGTAACAAAAAAAAATATCCCTGCAGTTGGCAATATTGTTCAGAAGGCAACACAAATTGTATATACACAATTGGTAATACTGTCTATTTTTACTATGTGAAGTAAAACTTCGCTAAAATCAGGTTTACAGGAAGTAAATTAAAATCTTAATTTACCTGACATGGTCCCGTATAAAGGAAAGTTTGAATTTTTCAGCTTTAACAAAGAAAACAGACTAAATGCTTTAGAATCTGTAAAAAAATCAAGACCAATTACGTGTTATTTTAATTTATTGAGATGCTGTTTAATCATTTAAATCGAGTAAAGTGCAAATTCAGTTGTAATGAAATTAATAAATATTCAAAAAAAATGTTAATGCATGTCTTATTTTACCAAGTGAACGTGTCATCTTGCGGTCTTATTTTATCTTGCGATAACGTCGGAACCTTCCGGTCAAGGCCCCTGGCGTCATTACAAGCACTTATTCTTCAGGATATGTTTACATCAAATTGCTTGATTTAGCGGCACACTAAAACAATATGCTATATCTATATATATATTCAGATTCTCACAATTTTGTTGCTTTATTTATGAAGGAAGACGTTTTATAATCTGTCAAAAATGTCCTCGCAAAAATGAACCTGTCTGAAAATACAGTAACTCACAGTGTATCACTCTAAAGGCGAAACAAAAGACCCACGAGTTTGTATTTACTGCCAAGAATATATCCATTTAATTAAATCAGTCTAGAAACACCTCACAGTTGAAAGCTGTAATGCCAAAGTAGAGGATGGGGAGTTATTGATTCTGTCATTTTTGTAGGGAAAATGAGGCAAGATGAATGGTTGTCATTGCGCCCCGCAATCGCTTTGCATTAATGTCCAATCATTAAATTCTGCCAAGAAATTACCTCCTAATGTTCCTTCAAATGTTGCCTCCAGGCCCCCCTCAATAGGCCTCTTTGAAAAATAAATTAAGTGATGATTTAACATTCGTAAAGAGATTTCCTTTTCTTTTGCAATAAAAAGGTTCTGACTCTTTTTTAGGAGATGAACCCCACTCTTGATAAGTTAGGTTAGGTTAAAAAGTATCCTTCTCTTCATTATAACATTTACTGAAGATTCTATTTAATTAAAAAAAAAAAAATGTTTTGTTTTATTCCCATTCTTTGGTCTATTCCTATAAAACATGTTTCAAGAGTGGGGGTCCTTTTCTACAAAAGACCCAAAGTTTTTATATTTTTGACATTTTCAATAAAACTATATTTTTAATTTGCAGTAGTATTGGATTTTGTTATTGCGAGGTTAAATTAAAATACTTTCGGTGCAGAAATTATGTGTATCTGAGTTTGAAAAAGAACCTGAATTTATGACTTACTATGAAACTGATTTATAAATTTAATTTTTAATGATTTTTATCCTAGTTGGAACAAAAGAATACAATATTTTGTACTGATTCTACTGTGCATCAACTTTTGATTTGTATTACTTTTTATTATTGGATTTGGATTTTTATTATTGTATTGCATTCATCTTTTAGTAGTCATCATTTTACTTGAAGTATTCTCATAAAATACATACCATTGTCAATCATTGCCCAGTGTTAAATAAAGATTCACCTTCACTTGCTAACTGAACCTTTATTTATTTTAATCATACTTCATTTTCCAGTTCTTCACTAAGATAAAAATAACCATTGGATCGGAAATCAGAATTTTAAACTGATTATCAAATTTCGCTTATTTATTAACTTGCATAGCCTTGAATTTAAAATTAACTTTACTTACAAGCAGCAGTGTACCAAATATTTTCAATTGTTTGATAAACGGAAAATTTATTCTGACTTCTCCTTTATACTAAAGAAATTAAGAATAGTATAATAGTTAAAAAAAAAAACCCCTTAGAGAGGAAGTTCGTCACAGTCTTGAAATATGACTGTCAACAGAGTTGCCACATGAGATATCCGGTTGGATTTTATAGAAAGCAACTGTAATACTCCATTTCGTTTCATTGTTCTATTAATTTTGTTATGTTAACAAAATTAGAGCTCACGTAATGGCCTATTAATAGACTTACATTATTTCAGACGTAATATTACCATTGATTTTATAAACAAATAGATTTCCCATCCAATGTTAAATTTTGAGTCTCAAAATATCAGCTGTTTTTGTGGTACATTGTGGAGCGCTAGTGTAGTCCCATGTAAATGTAATGCAGTTTAAACCAGCTGTGGTTGCGGGCCACACAAACTAACAAAATTACTGCCACAAATATTCCTACTAGATGGTTTATCTATTGTAGGTGTGTATAATCAATGATATTACTATACATAATAGAAAGCGTATTTTGTAAACGTAAAGCCTACGGCATTGATATTTAAAAATGAGCAAAAAATAAGAGTAAAGTAAGTTGAAATGTTTTCAACCAATGTTCGTTAATTTAAAACATTTCTCGGATTGCAATGTTTCATTTGTTGAAGTACGAGGGAACTGTGAACAAGAGTGGATTGAGACTTTGCCAACACTTGTAACTAGAAAACAAAGTTTAAACTCAGTTATTTATTGTTTCAGTTACCTTGCTACAACGATTTTAAGATTGTAATGTTCTCATTGGAACTGTTCAACAAGTGAGGTTAGTAGACCCTCTCATATTTAATTTGTTTATTTAATTCTTGCGTTTGAGCCAGAACATTTATAAAATTTGTCCCATATATGATCTTTTCCGTTAATTCACTAACATAACCATAACTTACAGGTAGGTTAACCTAACATAACATAACCTATCATAACCTAACCAACCCTATCATAACATAACCAACCCTAACACAACCTAACCAACCCAAACCAAACCTAACATAACCTAACCAACCTTAACCAAACCTAACATATCATAACATAACCAAACCTAACATAACCTTAACAAACCTAAAATAACATAACATAACCTAACATAACCTAAACAAACTTAACATAAAATAACCAAATTTAACATAACCTAAACAATAACATAACCTAACCAAAGTAATGGAAGTGAATTAACGGAAAAGGTTAAGAAAAGTTTTCGAAAATTGAAAAGAACTTTTTTTCTTATATCGTTAAAGTTCAGATATTTATCAAACTTATAGAAAACATTCACATTAACCAAGAATTGATGTCATGTTTCTGTCAAAAAAAAAAAAAAAAAAAAAAAAAAAAAAAAAAAAAAAAAAACCAAACAGATCTTACTGTTACGTAAATAGTCATAACAAACTAAATACACGAGAAAATTTAACCAACCCAGTTCCTTTGGAATGCTAGGTTAAAAATTGTTGCTATAAGTATTCCACTGTACGTGTATGGGTGAACTGAAAGGTCATAGCCACTGTACGTGTATGGGTGAACTGTAAGGTCATAGCCACTGTACGTGAAAGGATGAGTGGGAGTGTCATAACCGATATTATTAATTTGTAAATGTCTGGTACTTGTCTAGTTTATCTATACTGCTATCGTATATTCAGTAGGCAGTCTATCCTTACCACATACTTTAGTGTGAACTTTACCTAACCATTAGCTCAGGTTTGGATTCGAGCCTTGAAACTTCGCTATCATCTGAAGGCGAACCACTAATCCACCAACTGGCAATTGAAGTTTGAAGAGTGGTATTATATCATTACACATTTTATGATTAGTACTATCCTATGTGACTTCTTTATTCATAAATGTTTTTAGATTTAATTTAAGTTTAAGAATCAACAGTATATGTTTGCCTATAATCCTTTACACATACAGTGGTAATGACCTACCATCCATATACACATACAATGGTGATGATCCTCCCATCCAACTATAGATGTGCAGTGGTAAAGAATGTCTCTCCCACCCAGTCTTTCACGTACAGTGGTAATAAATGAACCAGTCATGCACGTACGGTGGTGTGCATAGTAATAATATAAATAATTTTTTTAAAATCATATTTTTGTGTATCTATATCAGTGTATCGTCTTTAAAGACCATTAGACGACGTCTTTAAAAACGAGGTTTTTACATAAGGAATCAAAAGTCGATCCAAATAGTAGTTACACTTATCTTTGCCATGTCACCTGGTGGGCAGGTAACCAACTGTTGCCAAGTACTAAAAGTTGCGTCACATTTGAACACCTGGTAGTTATGTATAGTAAGTACTCTTGGATCACAATCATGGTATATATACCACGTTTGACCTCCAACGAGAGTTGCCCAGAAGCTATTCCATCATACGATCTTTGACCTAGCAATGATGAATGACATGGTGGAATGAGAAATGGTGTATATACTTGTGACATTGTACATTTTATATGGCTAAATTTTGAACTTGATTGAGGCATATTTGGTTTTATATTCGACTCGATAGGGTCTTAAGAGGACCAAAATTAGAACCAGCAGTAAGCATATTACGACTTGGCAAGGGATTCTCTAATGCCACATGTTTTGGAGCGAGTCCAACAAGCATCACCTGGTAGGTGTAACGTCACAGGTTCACAGGCTGTGAACCTGCAACTACATTGTCACATAGAGCAAGCAGATTAGAATAGAGTAATAAATACATTCTATTCATCATTAAGACACCAATCGTAGATATATGGGCGAATATGAGGGACGAATGAGCGTGATAAGTTTAGATGAATGAGTGAAGTCATTTTTACTAACTATGGTTGACTGTACCTTAGAAAGAGCCATTATTTCTTGACTGGATACAGTCAAACTCAGGGTTATACAGTTTGAATAACTGACACATAGTCGATTTCCTGTAACATAAGCTGCCACATAGTAGAACCTATGGTCGATAGCATCAACAAGTTTGTATATTTTACCTCGTCATTACCTCTGTAAGTATTGTACAAGTGGTATTGACCCACCCATACACGTACACTGTTATTGACCCACCCATACACGTACACTGTTATTGTATACATGTTTAAGTTTGAAAATCAATAAAATCGACTTTAGCTATGTCATTGCTAAGCCCATACACGTACTGGCCCAACAGCCAGGACAACTAAGGGACACCTTTAACGTGGAAGTCAAGTCACGATTGCCTAATATTCAGCTAAGTGACAAGCCAAACACTAATTCCTTTTGCCTACACAACATCCGGCCCCAGACTACCACTTAACACGGACACTCCAGATTTCTCTAGTAGTGTCCACGTCTATGGCAACCATTGAGCGGACACTTTTCTAGTATTAGAGGACTAAGTACAGAACCTAACACTTACAATCTCTACAACACTTTGTCCCTAGATAGCTGGATATGTGACATGCGAGTGGTACATGCAATATGCTCTGTCAAAATTACATAGTGTAGTACACTTACTTCACTATTATTACTACAGCTTAGTTGAATGTGCAGTTAGTATTCGCCTAAACAATAAACACTTAGTGCTTGGCAGCTGAGTCTCCTCCAATAATTGCTCAATGCTCGTCAAATAAAGAAAACGTAGAATTTCCTGCTTATTGTAATCCTTAACATTGTAAAAAAGCAGTATAAATGAAAACACAAGAAAATTGGGATAACCAATAGGCAATCAACAATACATAAACATTTATCAATAAATTTGTCGATATTTAAAACGTAAAATTGCAAAAAATGTTGTAAGCAACTTAAATTGTAACTAAATTTTTTTTCTAGATTCAAGAAAATTTAACCATAGTTTTTTGGAGAAGTGTCTGAGAATTATATTCGCACTAGCCTGATATAAGAATTTTAGATCAATCCAGCCCCTCCGCGTAACAAGTAACGAGAAAAAATGTTAATACTCTAAATTAGATTGTCCGCAACTTTAAATCTGATACAATGTATTTTGCATATTTACAATGAGTAGTACAATAGGAAATGAAAATATGATGATGAAAACGTACAAAATCATTTGAAAAATATATTTCGAAAAATAAACGTGTCAGTGAAGCAATTCCTTTTTAAAAAGAGAACGCGTTTTCAAAATGTATTTTTGTCTAGAGTGAAACTTACTGACTCGACTTGGCAGGCGGGCTAGACAACGTGGCACAAGACAAAAATAACTGCAATTGAATATTGTGGAAGTTGGCTCAGCGGCATGTCGAGAGACACGATGTCTCGGGCGAGAGAATACTTTGAAGCTGGAACTACAAGAATTCTATGTTTGGTGGCCAATAAGGGCTTAGCTAGATGAAAGAGGATCCTTTCTATCAATTTGTACAGTTCGTTTTCAGTTTATTATAATTCGTTAGACAAATGGACATTTTTGATATTCGTTATTTAAATATTTAATTATTTTAATATTCATTATGAAGACACCGATAGTGGAGATATTTGCGAATATGAGAGGCAAATGAGTGTGATGAGTGTATATGAACGAGTTTAGTTAGTGTTACTAAGGTAGAGTGTTCCTTAAAAAGAGCCATGTGTTATTAACCCTATAGTCAGAGTTACTAAGGGACCTACAACTTTACTAAGAATCCGAACCACGTAGTATGGTCTGATTTTCAGCTAAGTTTCACTTAGCCGTATACTCAGTTCTCTTCCCTACACAACATTCTTACCTAACTACCACCCAAGACTTCTATAGTATTTCCAAGCGGATTGTAATCATTGAGCGGACGCCATGTCAGTATTAAGTGGACCGAGTATAGAACCTCTTGCAATGACATCGGAAACATCCAGTCAAGGTCACTGACATATTAACCTCTTAACGTCTATTTATTGAATCCCCGACTTGACTACAGAGCACTCTTACAGCAAAAGCTGGAACTACGAGTAGCTTCTGAATGCAACGACCAATGACGTGACGATGCTAGTCAGCCGTAACCATAGCAACGCCTTAACGCCTTGCTTGGTTGTCATACTTCGGTTCTTTATCTGCACCTTTCTTATAACTTACTTGAATATGTGAAATTGTGTGTAAGTAAACATTTTATGATTACGTATTTTTATATAGTTTATACATTTGTTACTGTTATGTATTGATATATATTTCCAGATGCAGAGTGCTCTTGATAACGCCGCGCGTCAGTGCTTCATTAAAGCACCACCAAGCCCACTCATGTTAAATCGGGAGATTCATCAAATCGAGAATAACAGGTAAATGAAGATTACGCAATACAATAGGTTTAACTTATTAAAGTTGTTTACACGTTAATAGGCCAATAACAGATTCTAATTGTTTACGGATGGTTACAAAACAATGCCGGCGTGAGGACTCAGTGTCTAAGGGTGTGGAGTGCAAGGTCCTCATGGTTTTAATCCCCAAATGAGCTAACGGCTGGTACTTAACTCGTTGAATAAAGTTCACGCACAGGCCTGTAGGTTCAAAATATGAGTGAATATGAGGGGCGAATGATAATGATGAATGTAGTCATTGTTACTATGTAAGGTTGACTGTTCCTCAGTAATCCAATAGCCAGTGCAAATAAGGGACCTACATCTTTACGTGAAATCTGAACCATGTAGTATTGGTCTGATTTAAAGCTAACTGAGCCTCAGGTAACTGACAAGCCTGACACTCCGTTCTCTTCCCTACACAACATCTGAGCCCTGACTACCACCCAAAGTGGAAGCCCTAACCTTCTCTCTAAAGTATTTGTGTTCACATCGATCGAAACCATTGAGCGGACGCCATATATCGATGGTCTGTATTAAGAGGACGGATTATAGAAATCGCCTACAATCTCCTCAACATATTGTCCCCAAGTAGCTGGCTCACAGCACTGCGCCACTAGTGCCGACATATAATATACTGATTTTAAATAAGAGCGTATAAATGGTAATAGCATACACAGTGATGTTGACATTTGTTGGGTCACTGGTTACACTGCGTAGTTGCCAAATTAACGAGGAAGTGACGTGACATTTTGGACCCGCACATTTATCAAATGCAATTGCATTAATAACAGTTTGTCGGAAACGTGGAGAGCTGTGCTGGCCGGAATTTAAACAATTTCGAGAGGCATTGCATTTTACAAGAGGACGATATATTTCACTGTCAAAAAGTGACGTTTTGTAGTGCAAGTGGCCTATATATATATATCACAAGAAAAACTATTGCTAATTTATGTTAAGTATGAAGCTATTATTCTTAAGGAAACTTTTTTTTAGTGTCCTTATGATGGGCTAAACCGTGCTACAATCATGCAGTTAAACCTAATAATGAATTGTGTTTGTTGTCGTTTTATCAATAGGCAAAAATTTACAAAATTACGTGAAAGCAAAGGATGCTATGATTTACGAAATTTACAAATAACCTGTACTCAGATTATTCTCAGATATGAGACACCGACACAACTTTATCCTTATTTTAAGGTGAATGAATATAAGAGAAAATATTTTTTGTGATCTCTCCATAGATGGAGAGCACAAATTCGTGACAGTCCAGCTACCAGACGCTCGTTTAGAACTACCAAAGGGGTACGTACAGCTCTAAAGATTTGCTGAGGACGTGAACGTCATCTCAATTGTGGGGAGTCTATTAAAACAATGGATCGCATAGTTACAAAGTGTCTCCTGCGCTCTTTTACGTAGGGATTAGCTAGCATGAATAGAATCAGTGAGGCAGGTCTTAAGTAGCTTGATGGTATGGATTTACGAGTATATATGTATATATATTACAGTATATAACTTTACATTTTCGTTATTATCAAATGAATTTTGGTATTTTTCCACTTATATATTACATCTTTTATACATTTTTAAAATACATAATTGGTAGCTGATAATAAACCATCCGCTTTATATAGATAATGATCATATGAGTGTAGTCAGGTTACTAACTGAGTTCGAATTTGATCAGAAGGCCCATTTATCAATAGCCAATTGCCAGGGCAACTAAGGGATCTACCGATTTACGTGGGATACGAACCACATACTATTGGTCCGATGTTCAGCAAAAGTGACAAGCCCCAATAGAAAATTCTCTCCCCTTCACAACAACTGGACACTCACTACCACCTAACATGGACACCCCATAGTAAAAGTGTCGGCAAGATATTGTTTTTAGGATTTGAAAAACAGAATTAAAGATGGTCAAGAATTATATCCACGGAGGGTGAGTAAGAGGGATTATTGATTTAGATAAAAAATGCATGGCCTCAACTTAATACTCAATATGTAGTGTTAACTCCCTATCCACTGCTTAAGGCATGAATTCATTCATGCTTTTATTATGACTTAATTTTAATACACATTGAATTTAACTCCATTGTACTAATACGTTAAATTAAATTAAAATTTAAAGGATGCAATTTAGTAGAATTTTAATAGAAATCAGTCACACAATACTGTTTACTATTTTTTTTTAAAGGAGAAGACGATCTCCTTTTTAACCTTACTCTATCTGTTTCCTATATACTATTGATCTTTACAGGGAACTGGTCAGACGGAGTAGGGGGAGAACCATTTCAGTACAAGGCTAATAGTACTGATAAAAACTAACAGTAAAGGCCGGGATTCGAACTTGCACTGTCTTTTACTCAGATATAAAGTCCTGACGTATTAGACTGCTCGGCTACCAGCTCTCCTAAACTGCAAACATAATTTCAAAAAGTACTTTCGAATCACTTAATTTGTTAGAAATAACTTTGATGTAAGTAGTGTACTGTAAAATAATTTACTAATTAAATATTTATTTACAACAAAATCATTTATTATGAAAGATGAAAAAATATGCAGTCTAGTAGGATTTATAACTTTCATCCTGATAGAGAATATTCTTTGGTGTAACTGTTTGACTAAACTCAGATAAAACCTAACCTAACCGACAGAATCAAATAATTAACGTCGACAACCTTATGAAATGAAAGAGAAACAATTTAAAGCTGACAATTTTAATATTAAATAATACACTAAATGTTTGTTGGTTCACACATTTGAATCTCATGAATTCATAATGGCATTGAAGAATTAGTTTGGCTGATGACAAAAGTCTTATCATTTAGGTTAGTAATTTAAATTTAATTCTGTAACTTCTTTATCAAGACATATTATTGATTACTTGTAGTAAAACGTTTCATTGTAAACCAATGTCAGCTATTGTTATGCACAGATAGTTAATAATATATCGAACAGGAAATTAAATATCATACAGGAATTTGGATGAACTTAAAAGTTGGTTAACGAACAACAGTGCCAGAACTTACATTTTTGTCCACAAACAATAAGGTAATTTAATGTCTGACATCTTGTTTGGAGAACTTAAATGTTTGTCCACATACAACAGAGTCAGTAATTTAACATAATCAGTAGCTAATCCCACCGTAAAACAGTGCAAGGGACACTCTGAAACTATGTGATCCATAGTTTGTGTAGACTCCCCGCAATCACATGACTGATCTAGTGTCAATCTATTTGTGTTTCCAGTGGTTACATCTGCCCACTCCAGTTCAGAACTCATTCAACAGTGTCCACTCCCTACGAGGGAGGTTCATCCCACCTACAGGTATTGGCGGATCGTTAATAAGGAACTTATTTCTCCTTCGAAACTATTCCACGCTATGGCTTAGGTAGTTATTGGGTGAGAAATTTGATCTGCTCAACTGGAAAGCAGTAAGTAGAGGTGGGTTTCGAGATTTTAATTTAGCGTTCTGACAAATCTTGTCTTTTACATTTCTGATTTCCACTGTTTAAAGATTCTTATCGCATTATTAAAAAAAAAGAAAAAAAAGCTGATGACCAATACACTACGGTAATTGGTCAGAATATTTTTATTTAAAAAGACCTTAAAAACTGAAATCAAAATTTTCCTTATAACACAACTATAATGAGGTGAAATTTATCCAAGAACTAAACGGTTCCTATTTGCTATGAATTGGTTTGTTCATACCAAAATTTTCATCCAATTATGATCAAACTTGCACATGTTCAGAATTGACTAGTCTATTTGATTGATTAACCAATCTCAGCGCCGTGACCTACATATGTGATATGAGAAATATTTCACTAGATTGGGTCTTGCCAGCGTGCTAACATTTATCTTACTTTACAACTTCTTATCAAACTATTATGTATCATGAAATAACTGATGATGTGTAGTAGACGACTATAAATGGAAGTCGAATTCCTCAATAATTCACATTTTATTACGCAAAAGAGTGAATTTGGTATGTTTGAGTTTACAAAGATTCTCCCTATGGACAAAGTACAATCATTGGTCTTACAGGACATTTTATTTATTGGGCTCTCCTCCTGAAGAAGATTGAAAGAAACCAAATAGTAGAATGCATAGAACTGATAGTTGTAATATATCATATCATAGAAAATAATTTATATTTTCCAATATTGATTTCGTAGTTTACACAAAAATATCCACTACATTATTTTAAAAACATAAATAACACTAACCTCACAAAATATATGTTATTAGAATCGTTTACTTAAAAATATCATATTCAACATAGCAAACTTAATCAATAATTATCAACTATGTGGTTAACATTCCACGTTAAACTCACTGAGATATTTATTAACGAGAGCTGGTGATGGAGCTGGTGAGTTCACGTATTGAAAACCCATCCACTCCATGTACGACTTTGTTGGACCTCCTAACCCATCCACTTCACGTACGTCTAGCCGGGCCATCCAACCCACCAACTCCATGTACGTCTAGATGAACCTCCTAACCCACTCACTCCACGCACATCTTGTTGAATTTCTGAACCCGCACACTTCTGTTGACGGGCCCTCTTAACTTACCAACTCCACGTAGTCTTGATGAACCTCCTAACCCACCCACTCCACGTACATCTTGACAAACCATCCAACCCACCCGCTCCACCCACGTCTTACGGGCTCTCTAACCCACCAACTCCACGTACGTAATGATGGGCCTCCTAACCCACCCACTCCATAAACGTCTTACGGGATCTCTAATCCACCAACTCGGCGTACGTCTTTTTTGACCGTCTAACCCACCCTCTCGAAGAACGTTTGACGGGACCTCCAACTCATCTACTTGACGTGGCATTTACGAGTTCCCCCAACCTGTTAATGCACTCTCTATCCATCTATTTCACGTACGTCTTTACGAGCATTCTCACAACCTACTCGATTTAGGTTTTTACGACCTACCTTCACCCTGTAGACATGAATCTTAACAAGCCATCATACCCACCCACTTAGCGTGTGCATGGAATTTATACGGCCAATTTCTTTAATTACATAGGATATAACTGCCTTAACTAAATTAACGCTGAGGAAAAGTTTGTTTTCTTAAATTTTGAAACTATTATTAAAAAAGTAAATTTTATATTTGATACGTTGGAAATACTGTATTTTTTCTTTAGAAGGTATCCAATGTGCTTAGTCCTTTTTAATACCTGGATTTCTAAATATTTACGTTAAATCTATATTTTATAACCCAAACCTCACTTCCCGTCACTAACCTCCTTTAGTAGGCGTCCTGTGTGTGCTGTGCTGAGCTCTGTATCCATGGATCATCTCGTAGTCGCCGGAATCTCGCCGAACCGGAAATGCTATCTCCAAGATGTGATCACAAGGCTGCATCCCCATCAATATACCCTTCACCTTCTTCCGTTTGTCCTCCACTGACAACCTACCCTTCATGTCCTCCACTAGTTTGTCCTCGGCGATCTGGCAAGCTCGATGGAAGAAGTACTCGACCATGTCGAAGAAGCGCGGGTTCTCGGCTGTCGGGACGTCCTTCAGTCGGTCGGGTATTTCGTGAACCCCATTGATTTGGACGAGCGCAGGTGTGCTGGCTTTCAAAAGCTTGTTTAAATCGCAGTTTACCACGCGCACACACTTTGACACTGACTTTAAGTGGAACATTACTGCTGTTTCAGTTTGAACGGGGCTGCAAACTAGAAAACACCGGGAAACCGGCGAAAATTCCCAGAGTGAACCGTAACCACTGAAGTTATTCGCGGGTGTGAACTAAAGTGCCACGGCACTCCCCACCACGCTCTAGAAGCTTTAATTAGCCGACGGGCGTGACTCGCTCTACAGCGTTCTAGCCACAACAAACGGCCTCTCTCACTCTCTCCCTCGCCAGGGAACAAACTTAACACCCCCGTGGGAGATTAAAGAGGTGGTAATCTAACAGATAGCTCCCCTTACACATAAAACACTTTCATCTTCTCGAAGGCTTCGTCTATCTCAAAGAGTGCTTAATCATTAATAACATTGTTGTAGCGAATATTTAGCACAACTGTGTAAAGACTTTTAGCAATGATAACAACATTTTTTTAAAATCTGAAGATAATTACTATTTAAAACTAATATTTACTAAAATTAAATAAATTTGAATCTATACACAGATAAACTATTTACATTCGTAAGAAAAATAAAGACAAACTTGATAAAAGAGAAACAAATACACATACATTGACGATCTGCATCATAAGAATAAATAAAAAATAAATTTTGTAAAACTTTTAAAATCACATGTTTGTTAAAGAGTGAAGTGAAATCAAAGTTTATTGCCGCTTCAGTACGTCTTCATAAACATACTATATTGATGGTAACGGTGCTCCTGAATGGTCTATTATTGGATACATTTTATTTTATCTACTCTATCTATAAAAGATTCTCCTACTTCTACTTTTGACTTTGTATGAAAAATTCCATTTGATACGTACACTTTGTAATAACTTAGTATAAATGGTGCCTTTATGCATGAGCTTGAATCAAGTTAGGATATCTGTTTTAAAATTGAGATATTTAATATAAATTTTAACGTAGAATAAAGTTCGTCCATAGTATATTTATAGTTCACAGCCAAAATGACACCTTAGTACATGTGAAAATCTCTTAAATGTATATTTTTAAAGCACTTTAATAGTTGATATCAACATTTCTTTTAGTAAGCACAGTAAACATTTGTGAATACCTTACTGCATACGGGACCGTGTGATAGGTAACATGTATCATATGTCTTGACACACCAACCCATCCACTCTAATACGTTTTAACATTCCAATCCACATACACAATAAATTTTTTATGCGGCCTATCCATTCACCATACGTATATTTTGACGTACCTATCAATCCATCTAATGTCCATCTTGATGGATCTACCACCACCATATCACGTCTTATCATGCATATCCACACCCTACTTATTTTTTGACGGGCATACCCATCTACCATATGTTATTATTGCTGCACATATCCATCAATAAAATGAAAGTTTTAACATGCCTTTCCGCCCATCCTAAGTATGTCTTGATGTGCCTATCCACCCACCCAACTCTTGAAGGGCCTATCGAGTTATCCCATGTTGGGGAATTTACGCCTATGACGGGGTGGGAGGACCTGTTAAGACGTACGTCTAGTAATTGTGTGGAATATCACATTGATACCCCTTTAGGACGACGTTATCGCAAGGTGACAGCGTCAAGCAACGTCGAGCGTGGCTGTTACTTGGATGGGTGACCGGCGAGGGATTCTGTCCTTGCAAGCAGCACGGTCACTGGGGGTGGTCCGAAAGACATCCTTAAGCCATTGTCTTCAGATTTAGGTTAGAGAGGGCTTCTTAGCCTTATTTTCACCTGGTAAAATAAGACTGAATTGTTTAACTTTGATTGGCTAAAGGAATTAACTTGCAATTAACTATTTTAATTTTATCATCGGTGTACTAAAAATAACATTAACTCCAAATAAAATATGTATAATTTGCTCTCTATAATAGTTCGAAGAATATATCATTGTACATTACTTCACCAACTCTGATATAATAAGCTGGAAAAATATAGTTTTAACCCAGTTGAATACAACACATTATGTTTACCTATCCTAATCTAGTGTATTTTGCAACAGCTCCTGTAGAACAATAGATAGCTGAACATTCACAATATGTTGGTCTTTGTTTTTAGGAAACAATAAACTAGTATTATCTAAAGCACCATAATAGTTTAGTTAATTACTTCAACTCCGCGTAAAGTTGGAGGAAAAACAGTAGAATTGATAGGTGTGTTCTAAGTTCTGATTGTAGAACGTATTTATTTGCTCAAACTTTTGTCTAATACAATACTTACCTGTCTGTACGAGTTTTTCAAAATGGAGGCCATTAAAGCTATTTAAAATAGAATAACTAAAAAAAAAACTATTAATTTTTAGAAAATGTTACTAAAGTAATTTTGATTACAACATTTAAAAACTAATTTACTGGTGTATTATGTTTTTATATTGAACAAAATTTAAACCTTTTAAATATTTGTCCTATTTATTGATAAAATAAAACTACACATAATTTAAAGTTAATTAACATAAATGCTTTTTATAGTTTAGAAGTTTCCCTATTTTTTTATTTTTGATAGTATATAATTATGGAAGTATTTGGAAAATAATACTTGAATACTTAACATATTTAGTGTATATAAATGAATACATTTAAAATAATTGGTTAGTTGTTATTTAATCCAATGTTAAGATGTAAGGTCATTCTGCAGAATCTCAATACATCTACGGCCACGCTAGATTTGCAATAATTTAGTTATTTTTGTTATTCGATGCAAAAACTTAGTATTAGCAAAAAATTGGTTAAAAGTTCTCTAAACAGGGCTAAGTTATTTTAATTGAATTTATGAATTTAATTAAAGTTATTTTCTTTAAGTATTTCAAATTGCCACCATTTTGAATTAATTAGGCAGTTTAGACAAAACATTTGTTATTAGATGTTATTATAATAAATATTTTACTTACGTTTGGTTAGATTTGGTAACGAGTATTTGGAAAAATAATGTTTTTTATGTAAGAAACTCGTACAAACATAAAAGAGATATACCAATACTTACTTTAGTTTTTGACTTATTTTGGTCGATGGAACATGTCCCAAAGTTTGTAGTGAGAGTTTTGAAACCCCTTGTAAAGCACAATGCGGGTTTCTCTGAATGATTAAGTACCTACCTGGCTAATGCACTTGCAAGTAGGACTTAACACAGGTATCAAATATCTTGTAATACTAACGTTATTGTAGGATTTTCAGTTGCACATAGCGCCAATACTAGCTAAGCCGTAAGTAGCGTGGAACAGTTTCGATGGAGAAATAAGTTCCTTATTAACGATCCGTCAATACCTGTAGGTGTAATGAACATCCCACGTAGGGAATGGACACTGTTGAATCGGTTCCGAATTGGCGTTAGCAGATGTAACCACTGGAAACACAAATGGATTGACACTACATCAGTCATGTGATTGTGGGAAGTCTATCCAACCCATGGATCACATAATTACTGAGTGCAGCTCGTGCTATTTTACGAAGGGATTAGCTAGAATAAGTATAATCAGAGAGGCAGGTTTTTAAAGGGTTGCTGGATTGGACTTTATGCTTTGTGACAGGAGATCACTTTATACTTTTGTTAATGTCGCAGAACTTTTGAACCATTTTTATAAATACATATCATAGCTTTTTTTGTAATGAATAAATGGATGAATTATCAAACTATACGATATATTTAGGCTACATTCCATAATTGTTATAGTATTCATAAAAATAATTATGAAAGGTGATTATTTTCGTAATCAATACAGCGTATATATATATATATATATATATATATATATATATATATATATATATATATATATATAACGCCAAGGCAGTACATTATAAAACAGCTGACTGTGAACAGCTGATATGTAGCAACGCTGAAGGCAATTTATGTTAGAAGATAACTACAAGCACTTCATTGGTTTCAAAGAATTTCGTAATCGGCAGAAAGTATTTAATTTGTAAGAGCTAATGGCAATATATTTTTCTTTTTGCAATTGTTTTATAGGGCGAATGACAAGGATCCGTAGTTAATTTGACGACACAATTGTTAGTGAAATATAAATAATTTGTTGAAATGAAGAAGTAAAAAAACAATGGATTGATGGTTTTGACAGTTACTATAAACAATCAGAATACTAAAAAAGAACAGTGAACATTTTATACAGGCTGATCAACTCAAGGTGATCACAGTTGGGATCTCATAAAGTATTGATTTTACAGCAAACTTTAAATGGGGAACTTACCCTCATTTTTTATGATCATTACAATTAAGCAGGCAAAATTTTAAAGTTCGGTCACCATTTTCCAATATGGCGGTCAATTTTGAAATTTCTATTGGGAATCCCTATTTTTATTATGGATTTTGGTTTTACTAGTAATTCTAAGAATATTTTAATCTTTGTATTATTTTGGTGTTTCGCCGCTAGGTGCACTGAAAGTTTCAGAAATCCTTATTTCAACAATTTATTAAAGATGCGTGTTCTGCCATTTAAAATAATAAAGCACAAATTATAGTGCATTATTTTTATTCAATTGAATTTTGAAAAGCTCTTGCAGCTTCACAAATACATATTTATACAAAAATATAACAATCACGTAGTCTGTCACCATTTTCCAATTATCGGGCAACTTTGAAATTACTTACGGTAACCCCTATTTTTTATGATAAATTTAGCTTTAACTAGTGATTCTAAGACTTTTTTATTATTGGTATTATTTTAATATACCTAACTGTTTTTCCGCTAGGAGCGCTAAAAGTTTCAGAAATTCTTAGTTTGACAGCGTTCCTAGCGGTGAAACGGTTAAGTATATCAAAATAATACCAAGAGTAAAATATTCTTAAAATTACTACATAAGCCTAAATCCATCATAAACATTGGGGTTTCCTTAAGAAATTTCATAGTTGACCACCATATTGGTAAATGGCGACAGAATTTTAAAATTTTATCTTCGTAATTTTAATGATCATAAAAATAAGACAAGTTTCCAATTTAAAGTTTGCTGTAAAATCAGTAACTTTGAGATCCCAACTGTGGCTACTTTGAGTTGATCACCCTGTATATGTAATGTATAGTCAGTATTTAGAGTGATATACGCGTATGAAATAATACATTAGAATTACAATTTTAAAAATTTTGAATTCATTTATACACTTAAAATATTTATTCCTGGATATTCTTTCACGGTGAAGAGAGTGGTACTGAAACACCCTCAAACCCATACACCTACAGTAGTATTGACCCACCTACCCACCCATCACAGTGGTATATTAACGGTCTTCGGTAGATGACCGTGTCAGTGAACTCTATGCACTACACACAGACGTAGCCAACGTTTCGGCCACGATACAAAGTGTCGTCATCAGGGCGACATACTGTAGATACTCACTTATTGCTGATACCAATAACTATTTATATTTTGTTTGTAATTGACAAATATAGAAAACCATACAAAATAAATAAATTTATTAAATTCAAGTTAAAAACACCGACATATTACGTAACCAGCACAAAAGAATGATGCAAAATGAAAAAAAAAAAAAATAAATAAAAGGTTAAAAAAGCAACAAGAATAGAAAAAGTTAATTAATTACAAACCACAGTTACTTAACAGTGCAGATAAATAATTATTAGTGTGAAGTTCAAACCACCAAGATGAGCTCTTTCTGTAGTTTTGTACATCGGAGTTTTTACTTAGCTCGAACGAAAGCTGTTCATAAATTTTGGTTATATAAAATACGTTTATATTATACGTTTATTATGATAAAAATATAAAGTTTAATTCACGTCCAATCAGAAGTTTTCATCGTGTGGATTCTTCTGTAAAAAACTCCATAAATGATAGTGATAAAGTATCACAAAATTATTGAATGATGTGAACAGCCCTTGAAATCAAAATTTGTCTTCAAAAATGATACTGATATTGGAATAAATTGGTTTAATAGTATTATAACTGTCCACTTGGGTGGATAAATCATGCGAGTTAACCTAAAGTCCTAACTTACGAAACGAGGTCAACGAATTGAAGTCTTAAAAGTACTCTTGCCAAGTATCCCAATTAATCAAGGAGTTCCACATTGGGTCAGTTCTTGCCCCTTACTCTATGTAAGCTGGAATTCAATTGATAAAGAGCTGTGATTTATTAGGTGAATGGCACGATTCTTTGTTCTAACTGACTGCAAGAATTAAAAGTTCCAACTTATAAAAAATTAACATTTAAGTTAAAAGAAATATTATATTGAAAGTACATTAAAACATTTCAATATACGGTGAGTATGTTTAAAATACAGTTGGCAATAAATAAATGATAAGTCGAGTCCCAGCCAGTATTCCAAAGTTGTTTGTTGATGTTAAGGTTTTTTGATATTACCAACACTTATAGTGTGTAATAAGCAAAAGCAAGATTTATACAGGTTTAAAAAATACCTCATCTTACAATCTCAACCTACATTTTATTAAAAAAATGTATTTCAAAATGAATCAAAGAAGTGAAGTTGAGATCGTGTTAATATTGATTAGTTTTGATATATTATTATTCAATTTATAAATTTTAAAATAAAACTAATAAAACATTATTTAATAATAATAATTTATTTCCATCTATATACAACATGGTTACAAACTTTGCACATGCTTGGAAATTGACTAACCACTGTAACAATTTTTGTGGTTAATATATTAATAACAAAATTCAAAGAAAACACACACAGTTTAGTCTACATTTAGGATAACTAAAAAACTAAGCTCGGCCGCTACCTGCAACGTATACATATAGTAAAGGGAAAATATAAGATTTGTGAGTAAGAATATAAATGGATACGATATGTAGATAAATGAAAAGAATGTAACACAAAAATAATACTTACTTTAATACAATGGAAATCTTAGAAACAACAGATATGTTGTTCACTTAAAATCAAAATATAAAGAAGAAAATTAATCAAATCTTTACAGCTATTTCAAGGCACGATATATGTAAAGTTATAAAAATTTTATGGAAACCATGCTACTGAATAGTGGTTGTTTGAAACTAAATTAAAATATTTATAATTGAATATATATAAATATTTAACAAACTCTTCAAAAGGTAGTTTGTTAAAGATAAAAGGACCTAAATATGTAAAGGAATGTTTGAACAATTATTTATTAACTTTAGGAGTTTTAAATATAATTCTAACGGAACTTCTTGTGTTGTGGAATAAGTTCTCATTTCCAGAATTGCCAATCTTTATATCAAATAACCTGGATACGTTGAAAATTGAAAAGATTATGAATGGGCGTGATTTTTTCTTCCTGGTATATTAGAATAGAGCTGTCCATAATGTGTTTCTCAGAATTATTCTTAAAAAATGATTTTGGGTCACTCTGAGTTTGTTAAGTGATGATTTAAAAGTCCCACCGCAGCAGACAACACCGTACTGCTTATTTTTTTACATAGTCTTCCAAAATATACTGTATGAAATGGAAATTCAAATATTGTACCTTCATTCAAAACTATGAACAAACTAAAAACAAACTGAATAATCCTAAAGACAAAATAATAATAAAAGTCTAGCTGGAATTCACAAAATCAATTGTGATGATTACGAAGAAAAATAATAGGACAGACTAAACGAAATTTAAAAATTAGATTAAAAGAATATGCTTTACGCACTAAATTTAACAGAGATGAAAATATGACAGTTATTAAAAATTGTTTAAAAACAAACCATATAATTAGGAAATAAGATTAAGAACCAATAAAGCTGTTTCATCCTCAAAATACTTAAATGCCTTGAGAACGTATTTTATTCACAAAGAAAATTAAAATACGTGGGCCTATTCAAAATTCTCGTTTATCATCAAATTATTTCTAAAATAATTTACACTTTATACTATACATTTTATACTAATTTTATTTGAATTATTTGCATTTTCCAACTAATTATTCTCTTGTTTTGATAACAAACAAATAAATTTGTGTTGCCTGATGATGGCATTGTAAAAAGCATATCTTATTGAATATGTGAAAAGTTGAATAATAAATTAATATAAAAAAAAACCTCAAACAACTGTGCAACTTATAAATTAAGATTGACTCTACAAAAAAGTACTGTACATCTATCTTCTTACAAACAATTACAAATGAAAATAAAAACGAAAACAATAATAAATAAATACAGTAAAATAGTATTGACAGCAAAATATTTAAATACTGTATATCAGCAGCTCAATCAAAACAGAATTTAAAAAATAATAATAAAGTTAGACTTTTCAACCTGGGTGTGTTCTGCCGAGTGAGGTTAAATGGTAGAGAGGGCATTGCTGCCCTACTTCGCCTCTTGTAGAAACATTTCTCTTGTTTTCATTTCATTCACAGGGTACAGGGGGAGGGGGACCACGAACCATTACACTTATAATTGAAATGTAGGATGGGGTAAGAGTTAACACCTAAAGAAGACAGGAGTTTTTTATTTCTGTTAAAACGTTAATTTTTTTAAAGTGAGGCCGATCTCATTCTTAACCTTACTCTACCCATTCCCCATAGACTGTTGATCTGTGCGGGAAACTTATTCAGAGAGAGTAAGAGGGCGAATCAGTACAGTAAAAGGCGAATATTACTGATACCAACATCCAGACAAGGATAGGATATTGAATGGAGGACTAGTTGATGATCTTCAAACACTTGGTCCTTGGCCTCTTTTTTTAAGAAGTGATTCCTTAAGCACATTTAGATATCAGTTTTCACAAAATCTTTATATACCAATAAACGGCTAGCTGTAAAAGGATTTAATGAATTGAACTATAAAATTGTGTACAAAAGCCTTAATACATTGACGTACCTTAAAATATTCATAATTATCCTTTACTGCACCAGTACAGAGATAAGGATTTCCTTTTTAATGATCATCGTCATATTCAAAAATAGAAGTTTTTTAAGATACTGTATAACTAAAACAATTAAAATAATACTTATCGTGGAATCTTTACTCATGGGACCACCTCCTAGGACTTATTAAGGAATAGAGTACTCATAAAGGATTATTCTAATACGTAAATAAATAGATGTATGAAGTTTATTTTTAATATACATAAAAATATTTATAATCTTGATTTAAATAGTGATTTAAGTACTACTTCTTAAACGTATATTACATATACGATGTTTCGTTTTTCCTTAAAAGATACTATTTTAAGGGAAAAAATTTGTACAAAAAAATGTTTTCTAATTTATTCACCAGATTCCGGTAGGTAATAGAATTTGCACATATACTATGGCTATTATTATTCATTCAATATGAGGAGCGTGATTGTAGATGAATGAGTGTAGTCATTGTTACTAACCAAGGCCGACTGTCCCGTGGAAAGAGTCATTTATTAATAGCCCAATAGCAAGAGCAACTAAGTGACCTACAGCTTTACGTGGAATCCGTACCACGTAGTGTTGGTCTGATGTTCAGCTAACTGACAAGCCTGGTACTCTTCCCTGCACAACATCCGGACACTGACTACCACTTACACGATATTAAATATTAAATAAAATTAATATTAAAAATATTTTGTAAAATTAGATAGACAAGAACATATATAATTCGGAGTAACTAAGCACTAAATCTAACTTAAATATTTGTAAAACTATTGATAAAAACGATTGCATGAATTTGCATGTTTTTTTATTTATTTTCAGCATATAATACTACCACTGAGATTAAGGACAAAGTTCAATGACATTCAAGGAAAAAGTTTAACTCTGGCAAAGGAAATAATGCCCATTGATGTTCTTGCCTTCGACATAACTCAATGGGCTTATATTATTATGCGAAATCATTTCTTTTTGTATTTGTAACATTCAATTCCACAATAGGAAAATAACTGTAAAGTGTAATGACACTTACATCATCATTGCCTTACCTTTATTACTACGAAAATATGAGAAAGAAAAAAATAATTCAGTATAATAATTTACGTTATGCGTATTTTATAATGAATATTAAAAAAGACAATATTAAGGAAATCGTACTAAACTAATTATTAGGCTACTACAGTATAAAATAAATCGTTTGATGTAGTAAATTCGGAAAACTATTGTATGTTAGGAAAGATACATCCAGCTACATGGGGACAAATGTTTTGGAGATTGTAGGCGATAGGTTCTACACTCCATCCTCAGACATAGTGTTCTCCCAGTGGTTGCCATCGACATGGACATTACTAGAGAAGTCTGGGGTGTCCGTGTTGGTTGGTAGTCAGGGTTCGGACGTTATGTAGGGAAGGACATTGAGTACCAGGATTGTCAGTTAGCTGAAATCAGACCAATGCTACGGGGTGCGGATTCCACGTTAAGATGTAGGTCCCTTAGTTGCCCTGGCTATATAGTTATTAATGAATGGTCCTTTCTGAGTATAAGTCAAACTCAGTTGGTAACTACACAGGTCATTATTATTAATACATATTCTCCTTAAAAAAGTATAACTTACGCACACTTGTTCATCCACGACCGGTGAATTGGCCCAAATACCCGCCCATACACGTTCAGTAGAGTTGACCCACCCATCAACCCATACACGTACATGGGTGTTGACCCATCCACGCATCCATACACGTACAGTGGTGTTGGCCCACCCACCCTCCCATACACGTACAGAGGTGTTGACCCATCCACCCACCCATACACTTACTATGGTGTTGACTTAACCACCCACCCATACGCGTACAGTGGTGTTGACCCAACTGCCCATCAATACACGTACAGTGGTGATTTGCTGGCATAACGAAATACACAAAAGGTTTGTTGGTATCTAATATCGGAGAACTTAATAACACTATTCTATTTTTTTAGAAGTGTTAAATGATTTGCGTATTGTTTAAATGAACGTAAATTGTGTTTTTTGGACAGTAACATTTGTGTACATTTACTTCTTATCCATATGTGTATAAATCAACTTAGCTTCTTTAAAATCCTATTTTCTTGTGACTGGATGAATAAATTGCTAAAGACAAGAGCGAAATGAAATTCTCAATGGCGTGGGAGGTAAAGTCGACAAGATAAGTATATATTGTGAAAAAGATATGAAACAAAAGCTACCCCAGGAGAATTTCTATTTCAACTTGTTATTTGTATGTTCATCAAAGAATACCTGATGATTTTGCTGGCTTTATCATCTCTGTTTATTGTTAATAGAATAATACATTTAGTAGATATTATATTTGCTTCAAAATGAAAATAATATTATATAACATTACTAGCTAAACCCGGTTGAAAATTACTTGCGTAGTTAGATGTTGAATAATAACCACCATACGTTCATGGGTTTGTGGGCGGGTTATCACCACCATACGTATATGGTTGGTTATTACAACCGAAAGCTCAACATATGTATGTGGATGGGTTTTTACCATTGTACGTATAGGAGGGAGGCTGGCTTATCACCACCGTGTCTGTATATATGTGTGGGTGGGTTAACACCACTGTACGTTAATGGGTAAGTTAGGTGGGTTATCACCACCTAAAGTGTATGATTTGGTAGGTGGGTTAACACCACTCTACGTGTATTTAGATGTTGGGTGGGCTATCACCGTCTTACGTGTATAGGCTGTTAGTTGTGGTATCACAACCTAACGTGTATGAGTTCGTGGGTAAGTTAACACCACCATACGTGTATGAGTTGTTGGTTGGTGGGTGAGTTGACACCACCGTACGTGTGTGAGAGAGTGGGTGAGTTATTACCACCCTACGTGTATAGGCTGCTGGTTGGGTTTTCACCACTGTGCGTGTAAGAGTTGGTGAATGGGTTATCACCACCGTACGTGTGTGGTAATGCTGGTGAGTTATTACCAACGTACGTGTGTGGTAATGTTGGTGAGTTATCACCACCGTACGTGTGTGGTAATGCTGGTGAGTTATTACCAACGTATGTGTGTGGTAATGTTGGTGAGTTATTACCAACGTATGTGTGTGGTAATGTGGGTGATTTATTGCCACCGTACGTGTGTGGTAATGTGGGTGAGTTATCACCACTGTACGTGTGTGGTAATGTTGGTGAGTTATCACCACCGTACGTGTGTGGTAATGCTGGTGAGTTATTACCAACGTATGTGTGTGGTAATGTTGGTGAGTTATTACCAACGTATGTGTGTGGTAATGTGGGTGAGTTATTACCACCATACGTGTGTAGTAATGTGGGTGAGTTATTGCCACCGTACGTGTGTGGTAATGTGGGTGAGTTATTACCACCGTACGTGTGTGGTAATGTGGGTGAGTTATTACCACCGTACGTGTGTGGTAATGTTGGTGAGCTATTACCACCGTACGTGTGTGGTAATGTGGGTGAGTTATTACCACCGTACGTGTGTGGTAATGTGGGTGAGTTATTACCACCGTACGTGTGTGGTAATGTTGGTGAGCTATTACCACCGTACGTGTGTGGTAATGTGGGTGAGTTATTACCACCGTACGTGTGTGGTAATGTGGGTGAGTTATTACCACCGTACGTGTGTGGTAATGTGGGTGAGTTATTACCACTGAATGAAAAATAAAGTCTTAGGAATTAGTATTCTCTAGGCTTCATTTCATTTCAACAGTTATCAACACAGATTATTAGAAACCTGTTTACTCATTCCATCCAATTATTAGTATTAGTAGTATCCAAGTAAGGTTTTATTTCGTTATTAAACTTACTTCATACCTACAGTAGTAATTTTATTTTGAACAATTTTAATAATTCATTTTGCCTAAGTTGAACAATTTATTTTTACAATTTAATTTCAAAATTAAAAATGATTTTTTAACTCATAAGGAACGATTTGTAAAACCATTATTTTAAAAGTACGTTTAAAAGAAATAAATAAAAGAGGCAAAGACCCAGTTTTCTGGTAAAATCTGGATCACTAACAACTTAAATTGATTAATTTAAGTTAGAGAGTGAGCCGGTGGCCGAGCGGTCTAAGGCGTCACGATTTTGAGCTTGGGAAAGAGATAGCACTGGTTCGAATCCGGCCTAGACTGGTAGATTTATCAGTAATATTTACCTTTTACTGTACTCTTTCGTCCCCTTACTCTGTCTGAATGAGTTCCTCGTATAGGTCAATAGTCTATGAGGAATGGGCAGAGTAAAGATAAGAAGGAGGTTGGCCTCTCCTTATAAAAAAAAAAAAAAAAAAAAAACAAACAAACAATAATAACACCAACAATCTATTAGCATTTAGTAAGGTAACACTACACTGTGACTACAATTAGAATACATGGAAAGGGGTGGTTTAATGTTAGTCGGTGATGAGATTTGACATGAGTATTCTCACGTTGATTGTCTCAACTCAATGGTCACTATCGACATCTTTAGGGCACCGATCGCAGATATATAGGTGTGTATGTGGGGTAAGTGAGTATAATGAGAGTGGACGAACGAGTGTAGTCATTGCTATTGAGTTTGCTGAAGCTTACAACGAGTTATTTATGAACAGCACAATAGCCAGGGCAACTTAGGGACCTACAGCTTCACGTGGAATCCAAACCATTGGTCTATTTTTCAGTGTACAAGCCTGATACTATTCTCTCTACTGAACAGAACATTACGACCCTTATGACCACTCGGTCAAGCCAGCCTTATTTAGTAGTCTCCACGTCAATGGCACTACTAAAGAAGGCTGGGGGTCCATGCTGGACGGTAGTCAAGGAAAATAACTGAGTGTCGTCAATTAGCTGAAAATCAGACCAACATTACGTGTTTCGTATTCCACGTAAAGCTGTAGGTCTCTTAGTAGCCCTGGCTATTGAACTATGAACTTTCTAAGGAACAGTCGACTAGTAACAATGACTACACTCGTTCATATATACTCATCACACCCATTCGCCCTTATCTTGACGATCTTTGTCTTACCGAAGGCATCCACTCAATGAAACAATGAACTATTGAGTGGACGCCGTCAGTATTATAATGTTCGAGCTTAGAACGTATCGCCTAAAATCCTCACTTTGTCCCCAAGTAGCTGAATTACAGCACTGCGCCATTAGTGCTGACATGCATATACAGTTTTTTTCTTTGTTACTGCTAATCACCATTACAAAATATTAAACTAGCAAGAAAGGCCTCAAATGTTCAAACCCATTTTTACTGCCTACGGTAGATATTTTCGAACCCTAGTTAACTTAAAGTAATAAATAGTGGGCTAACTATACTAACATGATTACAAAACATAGTAAATTCAAATAATTCGATGTATCGATAATTCTATTCAAATTAGTTGCTACAGTCATATTAACTCGGATCCTGAAATGTCACGGACAATGAAGTGTCAAGTTCCATCGACTAACAGGCACGTAATTCTGAACGGATCGTGGAGTCGCATATTGAAGAGGTTTGAGTTTCCATTCCACACACTGTTCTATCCAGGCACTATCAAGACAGATTAGAGATTATTATTAGGGATGGCAAATATGTTCAACATATCGAACTATCGATAATTCGCATACCACATATTGATCTAACGATAGTATCGAAAGGAATATATCGATGTATCGGGAAACCGATATATATATATATATATATATATATATATATATATATATATATATATATATATATATATATATATATATATATATATATATAATATATAGAATTTTAAATTATTTATCTGTTTAAAATTATGCACTAACTCTCATATTATGAACAAAAATCACTCATGTTTTGCTGTCACTATTTAGAATAGACTGAAAAATGTAAAAATTAAATACATTTCTTTACACGAAACAATTTGTGGTCTGTGAGGTTGAATTAAAAAAAAAAAAATCTAAATAAGAATAAATTGTACTTTCAATTATTTTATTATTACACGTCGTTTGCATGGCAACTGGCTAGGCATCTCAGAGTCAGCGTTGCCAACTCACACTGTAAACCTTTGAGGTTTACTTAACTGCTACACATTTGCATAAGATTCCCTCATAATTATTAATAATGATAATAATAAAATAAGAATACATATTAACATAAAAAAATGAGACAGAGGTTTTATTACAACAAGAAATACGGTACAGGAAGTGGAGTTGGTAAAATTTGAGTAGGACATCCGGGGAGTAATGAACTCAGAAAGCAAGGGATTGGATGTCAAGGAAGCAGGGTCAGCACTGTACACAGGATGACCAGAATAATAAAATGTTAGACTCACCAAAATTAGGCCGATGAATGCTGATGCGGCGGAGATTCAGCAGAAACTCGGAAGATTGCCGCCCATCACGAAAACGGGCCTATAGGGTGATCCATAATAGGACGATGAATAATAATTGGTTCTTCCGAAATTGTAGGCGTGCCCAGTGAGTGGCAGGGGGAATGAGGTACTAGGGAAGGAGTTGGGAAAGAAAAGGAAGTCTGAGGAGAGTTCGGAAATGATAGGACTTCGGGAAATAGACCAATAGGGAGGACCAGCACCGAGAGTTCCAACTACCTAGACTTCACCAACCCGCCCTGCAGAGCAAACACGGGAGGAGCTAGGAAGACTTGGAGCCACGGTCCAACCCCTTGTGATATCAACTCCTGGAGGACTTCACTAGCGGCCAACCTGAATCTGAGGGACCACCGGACTTGCAGCCTATCCTGAGGACCAGAGAGGCCATTTTAAGGGACTGCAAGCGACTCCACCCACCCCTAAGGGACTACAGGCTACTCCAGACCTAACCAGCCCACCTGACCTTGAGGGACTAGCGGACGCCGAATCCACTACGGCCCGTGGACACCCCATACCTGCAGAAGACGAGTCCAGGGGTATGTTAATATTTGTTGAACACCTCCAGGGTTTAAGGGGAGCGAAAATATAAATTTGGTAGATGAAAGGAAATGTTGTAAGGGCGTTCAATGACGTTTTCCCTACATCAAAGCGTGAGCCGACAGGCAGTTCAGTACTCATATAAGAAGTTAATAATAATCGTAACTTCATAATAAAATTAGTCCAGTCAAGGAATGAGGTGTAGAGTGCGTGAGCAGGTAACTAAACGATTCCTTCAGAAACTTGTTTAGGGTGCTTAGGTTGTTGACATACCAAAAGTCCTGACTCCTAGGTGATGAGCGGGGGGGAGGAGGGGGGGCTAAAGGTACGAATTTTGGGTTTTTCGCTTATATCTCGAAAACGGTGCATCGGAGAGAAACATTTTTAGATAATAAAATGGAGTTCTTAAAATTATCTAAAACGTTTATATCATATGTTTTTTTCTAATTCCTAACCCTTTTCGAGCTATACCCTCGGAAAAAGTTGAAATTTACAAAAAAAAATCAATTTACGTCAAAATATTCATAAACATTGCATCATATTGTCTAAACCTATTCATAAACGAAAAGTATGAATAGGAAAGAAGTTGTAGATTTTTAAATTCCCTTTTAGAATATATATACATATGCTGATTAATGTCCAACCCGCCTAAAGTTACAGCTATTTTAAAACTTGTATATCATTTTGCAATTTTCAGAAAATTAGTTTGTATATCATATTCTTAACCCAAATCCTTTGTTCGTTCATCTAATAACATATATGGCCACTTATAAGCAAGTTATTAAATAAAGTAGAAAAAATAATGATGATGACAAATTTCACACTTTATTCTACAGATAGTTTCGTTACACCAATACAATAATAATTGTAAACCCCATTGTTCTCAATATATTCCTAATGTTTTACTCTCAACTTTAAAAGTAATCAAATTTTCATCCTCTTTGAACTTGAGGGCCCAGGCAATGATTGTTCTTCCATGGCATCTTCTTCCTCAGTAGCGGGTGGCTCTTGCTGAATGGGCTCTACATCGTCTTCATCGTCCTCATCGTCAACAGGCACACTGTTCAGGCACTTCCCTTGACAGTGGAGGCACACTGCAGAACAGGTGATCATCGCTTTTCGGCAGCCACATTTTCCAATTACACAATCCTTGGTGCAGCGGCAAAATATAGTTTTCAGAAGAACCTCTGGTGCTGGTAGATTTTCCATTGTAATTGCCACCAGGGTGTCTCCTACACGTTTCCACCCCCAATCTTGAGGGGGCAGCTCATTACCGAGCCACTGCTGAATTTGTGGTAGGTTCGCCGAGAGTGCTGTTTAGCTGCATTCTCTGTTGGAGTTTGGGAGCTGATTTCAGGCTTCATATTTGCCACTGACCTCGTAAACGATTGGAAGCGGTACTGGTTAAGGGAGGTTTGTTTTTTTGGCACCTTATACCACTTCAGAAAGTACATCTCCCCAGCCTTTTCAACCTGGTCGTAAGTAGAGGAGGGGTTAGAAAATGTCATTGCTTCTTGCTGGATGATTTCTGACTCCAAGCACAATTTAAATATATATAAAAAGAACCACACTTAGCAATCTTTTCTTAATGTTTTTAATGTTTAAAATCGATTTCGGTCTCGAAAGACCATCATCAGTTTAACATAGAATACAAATAGGGTTATAAATTATTCTATGTTAAATGTATTCTATGTTAAATTACAAATGTATTCTATGTTAAACTGATGATGGTCTTTCGAGACCGAAATCGATTTTAAACATTAAAAACATCAAGAAAAGATTGCTAAGTGTGGTTCTTTTTATATATATATAAATATTAAGCAATCTAATAGCTAAAAATGTCATACAATTTAAAGAAGCCCACCTTGTTTCTCCTGAAAGTAGCAGAAGTTGTGTCGCATCCGGTAAATGAATGAAGGAACAGGATGTGTTCAAATCTACGGTGCTGCATCTCTTGGGTGGACAGTACTATTGTTTTGGTTTTCCCTCGTCCGGGTTTCAGCATAAAGATATCTCGGGTCGCAGGAGTGGAAGCAATCAACAGGACAGCAAGGTCTACATCCTCACCAACGACAGCCACAGAGTGGATTGTTCAACTGCAGTCTTCACGATTAGGATGTCAGCGTCATCGGTAGCCTGAAGAGTATGTATCCCTTTCTCCTGCAGCTTTATCTCCAGTAAGGAGATGAAGTTAGTTTTGTTGGTAGGATTTGATAAAAAGTCTTCCTGTTTAACAGGTATTTGTGTGTCCCATGTCAAATTGATGTTGGCTGACCTTTTTAGTCTGTAACGACGCATTTGTTCTTGTGATCTTCCATGGCATCTTCTTCCTCAGTAGCGGGTGGCTCTTGCTACATCGTCCTCATCGTCAACAGGCACACTGTTCAGGCACTTCCCTTGACAGTGGAGGCACACTGCAGAACAGGTGATCATCGCTATTGGCTGTGTTTGCGTACCCATCAAACACCACAGTGCGAGTAGTCCCAGGATAATGGTGGTCGACGTAGGTGATATAACTATTACAAATAGTCACAACCAATGCATCTTTTGGCCAAATAACTCTGTGGAGTAGAAATCCTCCATCGACTACAATGTTCATTTGAGGCAGAAGAATATCTTTCTTGGTTGGCTCAAACAAGTTGTACAGCACTGATTTGTTTGTCTTTCTCATGCCACTTTCGTTGAACAGTGCTAAGGGAAATGGGGCCAACTCATACTCAAAATATGTCATCAAATCCTCATCTGATCGTTTGCTTATACATATCTGCTGAAAGAGCAATGTTGGGTAACTACTACCCTTTCATCGTGAACTTTTATCAATGAGCTGACAGAAGATATTGGCAATGCCCGATCCTTGCGCAATAACTTTACGTTTGCAAATGTCAAGTCAACTATTGAATTCATAGCCCTTTTACCAACTCGAACAGCATCAAGTTAATTAATTGACTAACAATATTAAATTTAATTGACTAACAAATTGCTGATATTGTTATCTGTAATTTAAACAAAATACACGAACAAAGGTTGTGGGTTAAGAATATGATATACAAACTAATTTTCTGAAAATTGCAAAATGCTATACAAGTTTTAAAATAGCTGTAACTTTAGGCAGGTTGGACATTAATCAGCATATGTATATATATTCTAAAAGGGAATTTAAAAATCTACAACTTCTTTTCTATTCATACTTTTCGTTTATGAATAGGTTTAGACAATATGATGCAATGTTTATAAATATTTTGACGTAAATTGATTTTTTTTGTAAATTTCAACTTTTTCTGAGGGTATAGCTCGAAAAGGGTTAGGAATTAGAAAAAAAATATGATATAAAAGTCTTAGATAATTTTAAGAACTCCATTTTATTATGTAAAAATATTTCTCTCCAATGCACCGTTCTCGAGATATAAGCGAAAAACCCAAAATTCGTACCTTTAGCCCCCTCCTCCCCCCCGCTCATCACCTAGGAGTCAGGACTTTTGGTATGTTAACAACCTAAGCCCCCTGAACAAGTTTCTGAAGGAATCGCTTAGTTACCTGCTCACGCACTCTACACCTCATTTTGGGTCAATTATTGACTGGACTAAATATAATTCACTGTTTGAGGGAATTGAGTCTGGTATAAGTTAATCTGTTGAGATTGTTAATTTAAGATTATAAATACGTAAATCCATGTAATTGATCATTGTCCGTATAAATGGTGATTTTGAGTTTATATATATATATATATATATATATATATATATATATATATATATATATATATATATATATATATATATATATATATATATATATATAGTACTACTATATATATAGTAAATGTGTAAATATTGCGTTGAATATATAAACCATAATTATTGGATAATTCTTGGGAAGAATAAAGTATAGCAACTAGGGCCATTTGAATATTTGGCTTATCTCTTGGAAATATTTGTAAAATAATATAACTAAAATCGTACGGTCAATTGATTAGGTTGTTATAGTTAGTAAGGTTGATATATTATTGTTTGATTGTTAATTTTAGTTGGAAATAATTGATTGATTATTCTTGGGTATAGCTTGATATTGGATATATAATTTTCACTTGTTGGCGTAGACGTTTGCACATATAATGCTTATTTAGTGGAGTCTTAATGTGACGTTTATATACTTATTTGGAGGATTGTGATTTAATAGTATAGGAGTTTGTTGTCGCTTGTTGTAAATACTATTCTTGAAATTATTGATTTAACGGACTGTATATTGAGGCCAATGTTAATAGAAATTTATTGAAGATTTATAAACGTATAATTTGTATTGTCTATTATTGAATGAGAAGGGTATTTGAAGGAGGTGTATAGTGTAAAATAGGATAAGATAATTGTAATATTTTGGAAGTGATTGTAAAGATGATATACTGTAATAATAAATTTGTGTTGTACTTTCACCATTGTCAATAGTTATTCCAGGTCAATAGTTATCCTGGTTTCCTACACTAGCTAAGCGAGTCATTAAGGTTAAATTATTTCTCATTGCTTATGTAACAGTCATTTGTGATTTAACATTTTTTAAACACTTTGAGTTTTTGAGGAAGTAAGGGGTTTACTTGGTGGAGAAAGGTTTTACAACACACAGCTTCATTTATCCGTTCCACCCACTGGTCAACAATAAACTACATTTTAGTGGGTAACTAAAATGTAACTCAAATAAAACTAAATAAAGTCATTTTATTACTTCGATGCATGTTTTGTACGCATAAGGGGCAATATAAGTGTGTTTTTTCGATTCCTAATGATTTTAGGGAGAGATAATAACGTCAATATTTAGTGATATGATATATCGGACCAAAATATCGATATGCCGATATTATCGAAAGAAAGTATTGATACTAATATATCGATACATCGAAACATTTTTATCGATATTTCCGATATATCGATATATCGTTGCCATTCCTATCTATTATATTACTAAGTATACAATATCAGTATGTTAAATTTATTTATTATTATTACTTATTTACTAAGACGCCGATCGTAGAGATATGGGCAAATAACGAGGAGTGAAAGAGCATTATGAATGTAAACCAATATTGTAGTCATTGTTACTAACTAACATTCACTGTTCCTTAGAAAGATATATTTATTAGTAACAACTTGGGAAAATATGGGTACTACTGATTTAGGTGGAATCCGAGCCACGTAGTATTGGTCTGATTCTCAGCTAATTGACAAGTCTGGCACTCAGTTCTTCTCCCTACACAACATCTGGACCCTGACTACCACTCAACATAGACACACCAGACTAGAAGTGTCCACGTTGCCGGTAACTTTTGAGCGAACGTTTAGTTAAGAAGATCTAGTATAGAACCTATCGCCTACAATATCCCAAACACTTTGTCCCCAAATAGCTAGGTAAAGATTGGATGCCACATTTGGATGAAGGCAACATGTATATTTATTATTGTCCTTTAGTTACTACATTGTCAACATTACCACTGTGACTTGCTGAAGAAAGATAGTACCGAAATATTATTTTTATGTCAAAAGTTAATATCTATTTCATTTCAGTGTTATATTATTATTATGTTATTTATGAATACAGATATGAGAACTTTGCATCTAAACGGAAATGCTGAAATATACAAGAGGAAACTTGGTTTTGTACCTTTCACCCAACTTGGTTTTCGGTTTTACCATCAGTATTGAAAACAAATCCATTTCACACATCCATAACCTGGGTCCAAGCCAAATACATAAAGGGTTTATCATAATAAACTGGAATATACTTTCTTGTTTGTCACACTTTTATTCGTTTGGTGTTCGTCCCACAATGTAAATATCAATACAGAATATACTATATTGTATATTCTGTTTTGTGTGTTTAATTTGGTCTTTCTTTTCCACATTTAATGTGAATCCATTTAATTTTTTTTATTCATAATATGGATAAATTTATTTAAAATTTTTTTCAAAACACACATAATCATTATTGGTTTTAATCGCAACTCATTGTCTACGATAATTTAAATGTAATAACATCTTCATTAATAATAGGACAATGTAAAATGCTTAACTGACAGTTAAATAATTCAACATCATTAAAATATCAAAATTCAATAATAAAGGAACATTTATTGTTATGATTAGTTTTATTTCAGTTAATCTAAATATTTTATTACATTCTTTGTTTTAAGGTATTTTATATATTCTATTAACTTTTTAAAGGGTATGATTAGTTATGTTATACATTTTATAAGTTCCATTTTTAATAAATAAATTAAAAAACGTCCTATAGATCTAGATGTTCACTTAAAAATAAACTACTTTTGTTTGTCGAAAGCTGGTCGATTAGTTTAACCGGAATAAAAACACCGACAATCCAAAGACGTATATTTCGACAAATTTCAAAACTTCGAGAAACTCATTAAAGTTGCAAATGGGGTGACGAAATTATTTCTCCACCGAAACAGTTTAATACATTTTTCTAGTGAAAGATTACTTCCTTATGGAATTCCATGCAATATGTACGTTTAAAACATTAGGCTTTCCAAACACACTTTTATAGCTATTTTCATTCTTGCAATAATAAGTACATTTACCAAACGAAACATTCTTAGAAATAGCATTTTTATGAGTTCAAAAACGGATTAATAAATAATTATTGACTTTTACATAAATGTTGGTATGTAGCTGAAAGTTTGACATTGAATGAATTAATGAATCAACGATTTAATAATTTATTTATTTTCACAATAAAATAGTACCGAAGCACAATACTCATATACAATATTACTATACACGTCATTTTATTTTTGAGAAAATTGTAACATACACCTAACAATACATATGTAAAATATGATATTTAACAACTTCTCAATTAATCCTCTTTTTCCATAAAAGTATCATTCGCATTAATTTACTCAAACAATTGATTTCAAACACCTAATACAAAAAACATAAACATGACACAAAAAGCTTGTCTAATTTGCTTTTCATGGTGAAATGTTTAAGGTCATTTCTCCTAAATATGACACAACTGTACTACCATGCATCCTCCTAAAGTAGACTTATGGGGATTTATATTCTATAAAGCTTTGTTTTCTAGGAGAATGACAGCAAGCTGAGCTTTTATAATGATTTAATAGTTTAGATAAAACCACGGATGTAAGGGTAAGCAAGCGTAGAAACCCACCCAGTAGCGAAACAAAGACTGTCGGCTGGTCCCTAGTAACACGTTACTAGTAGTTTAAAAATGTATAATAATAAGTTTAGTACAATAAAAAATGATATGTATGTAAATTAGAAGATTTGATAACAGATATATAATCACGTGGGTTGTCCAAACGTTGCCCCAACTATCGGAACTCATGCAATAACGAAATTTAAGGGCAATGAGCGATTCTATCAAGGTATAGACATTGGTATCTCTAACTCGCATACCAATATCTATAAAATAAACTGTTTATGCTACAAATTTATGAATTTAAAACTATATGTTACAGCTAAAGAAAAAAGCCTAGATGAATGAAGGCATGATATGTTCAGGTCAAAAAATTACTTGCAGAACATATATTCAGACATTAAAATTTTATATAAAATACATAAAAATAAGAAACAAATACAAATTAAAAATAAAAAAAATTTGAAGTTGTACAAATATTAATAAATGTACATTAAAAAATATTTTAAATAAATGTGGTCCTTACAAGTTAGAAGACGGATTCATAAACAACTTACATTTATATCAACGTTAGTGAATACATTTATATCAACGTTAGTATATACATTTATATCAACATTAGTTTATACATTTAAATCAACTTACATTTATATCAACGTTAGTATATACATTTATATCAACTTACATTTATATCAACGTTAGTATATACATTTATATCAACTTACATTTATATCAACGTTAATTTATACATTTAAATCAACTTACATTTATATCAACGTTAGTATATACATTTATATCAACTTACATTTATATCAACGTTAGTATATACATTTATATCAACTTACATTTATATCAACGTTAGTGAATACATTTATATCAACTTACATTTGTATCAACGTTAGTATATACATTTATATCAACTTACATTTATATCAACGTTAGTATATACATTTATATCAACTTACATTTATATCAACGTTAATTTATACATTTAAATCAACTTACATTTATATCAACGTTAGTATATACATTTATATCAACTTACATTTATATCAACGTTAGTATATACATTTATATCAACTTACATTTATATCAACGTTAGTGAATACATTTATATCAACTTACATTTGTATCAACGTTAGTATATACATTTATATCAACTTACATTTATATCAACGTTAGTATATACATTTATATCAACTTTCATTTATATCAACGTTAGTGTATACATTTATATCAACTAACATTTTCATGAACGTTAGTATATACATTTAAATCAACTTACATTTATATAAACGTTAGTATATACATTTATATCAACTTACATTTATATCAACTTACATTTATATCAACGTTAGTATATACATTTATATCAACTTACATTTATATCAACGTTAGTGAATACATTTATATCAACTTACATTTGAATCAACGTTAGTATATACATTTATATCAACTTACATTTATATCAACGTTAGTGTATACATTTATACCAACTAACATTTATATCAACGTTAGTGAATACATTAATATCAACTTACATTTGAATCAACGTTAGTATATACATTTATATCAACTTACATTTATATCAACTTTAGTGTATACATTTATATCAACTAACATTTATATCAACGTTAGTGAATACATTTATATCAACTTACATTTATATCAACGTTAGTGTATACATTTATATCAACTTACATTTATATCAACGTTAGTATATACACTTATATCAACTTACATTTATATCAACGTTGGTGTTAATAATTTGCTCACGTATAACTATTTAAAATTAACTGCACGAAATATTCAATGACTTGCAAATTACGTGATAGTAGAAATAATTATAATACAGGTGAATGTCACACAACACTAATGTATTGGTGAGTAAAGAATTGTAGAAATATTATGGTGATCAATTTTGATAAATCACGTTTACCTTCCCCATACCTAAGGGTGATAGATATTAATTAACATATGTTAATAATGCTAGGCAAAACAAACATTGTATTACTGTGTTATTATGCTGTATGTTACTGAAATAAAGTTACTAAGTTAATTCTTTATAAATTATTTAATTACTACAAGATATGACAATGGCGACGATTCAAATCATTCAGGGCATTGTAAGTATTCAAAATATTGAAGAGAAACTAAAGAAATTAAAACTACTACGAAGAACTTTGAAAATGCAAATGACAAACTGCAACAAATGGATTAGTACCTACACTAGTGCAAAGGTGAATTTATGCAAAGGTAAAAAAAAAGATGTTCATCCATGGAAGCAACCTGAATCTCCCTGGGAAAGGATCCACATTGATTATTCCGGACCTTGCTTTAGAAACAACTACTACTTTATAGTTGTCGATTCATTTTCAAAATGGGTAGATGTGACCCAGACTAAATCCACTTCATCAGAGTGGTGCATTAGGAAACTCCAAAACCTATTTTAAACTTTTGGTCTTCCTACAATCTTATTTTCAGATGATGGATCACAATTTTCTTTCCACGTGTTTCAACATTTTTTAAAGATGCATGGAATAGTTCACAAAACATGTGCTCCGTTTCAACCACACTCTATCGGGCAAGCAGAGAGATTCGTGCAGACCATAAAAAAATCACTCTTTGCAATGATGGACGAACAAGGAGACATGGATACGAACATTCAACGGCTGGTTATGCAACTGAGGAAAGTTCCAAATTCAACTGGAACAAGTGCTTACAGTTTAATGTTTAGACGAAACATAAGGGCACAAATTGATTTAATGATACCAGTAAGGAGTAAAGACAAAGTCAATTCTTGCCCACCATTACGAAGAGTATTTAAGGAGGGAGAGAGAGTTCAAGCTAGATGCTATTCCAGAGGAAACCCTAAGTGGAAATTTGGTGTAATCATTGGAAAAGAAGGAACATTCTTATATTTAGTAAAATTGGATAGTGGTGAGATTTGGCGGAGACATGTCAACCAACTATTGAGCTCAAAATTTAAGGGGGAGAAATGATAGATATTAATTAACATATGTTTTCTATAAGTTGTTTTGATTATGTGTTGCTAGGTAACACAAACATTGTATTACTGTGTTGTTATGCTGTTTGTTACTGAAATAAAGTTACTAAGTTAATTCTTTATAAATTATTTAATTACTACAAGATATGACAAAGGGAAAGGGCTTTTGTGAATGTTTTCTTTTTTAAATCCCTCTGGCTTGAGAAGAGTAAACGTGGTTACCGAAATCGTTACTTTTACACTCCACTTTAATAGTTATAAAGAAATAATATACCTTATAACTTACTATACCTTATGTTTATAATTCTATAATATGTCCATTATCCCAAGACCAAAGTGTTTTCTAGTATTTTAATTCTATTAATCTAAGGTTTTGCGAATTCATACTGTGTTTGTTTATGATTATGTTCTGCTAGTTGAAGTGGCCTTTTCTCAAACCGCCAAGTCACCGCCCTGTAGTAGACATGGGATTTTATCGTCAACGAGTTAAAAAATGATTTTCAACTGTACGGTTCGGGTTTATTAGGCCGGCGTAGTGGCTCAAGTAGCTAAGTATTTGGGCTGCAGAGGGCTTGTCTAAAGTTAGAACCTCTAATTTAGCTAACGGTAGGTACTTCACCCATTGAATAACGTTCATGTACAGGCCTGCAGGCCCATATGTTTAAGTACTTGACGGTGAGTGAAGTAACAAAATTATAACGATTTATAGCAAACACTGTATCTGTGAACCACGAGTTGAATTTTAAATAGTCAAAAATAATACTGAAAGTTTCACAAATTTAAGTAAAAATTTATGTATGTTTATATAAACACTACAATTATTTTACAAAACTCATCTTAACAGAACAATCTCATAAAACAGGCTTTCACCTTCCAAATGATACTCCAAGTGTTACGATACGACCATTATAACGGACCGAATCCTTGAAATAGAAGACATGTTTTGAATGATTTCAAGGAGCGAAACGATCCCATTCAAATCCATAGGTTGTACACTGTTGTACATTAGGGAAAGAACGCCTTCAAATTGACGAATGCAATATAGGTACTCCATTCATTTTGCATAACTAGAAGACATCACGGCGTCTCTGCCGCTAGCATCTTTAATTTACAACAGGGCATAAGTAAGTGTGTAATAAAATCATTTTATTTTCAGTGCAAGTTTTGTTTTAGGATTTTTACGTCGGTCAAGAATTGAATTTTCTGACAATATTTAAAAAATTATATTCATTTAAGTCTAACTTTAAATAAACAATTTTTTTCTCTTTGGCAGTGTTTGTTAACATAATAAAATATTAATGTTTAAATTATATTACAGAATACTATACTTTCATACTGTATATAATTTGGTGATGTTATGGTTGAATTAATTAGTTTATTTAATAATTAAGACTGACTTTGTGGTGATAAATATATAACTATGTCACTATGTTTCAATGTACTTTGGACCAATTAAAGTAGTTTGTAAAATAGGTGGATCTTAAGATTGTACATAGTATAAAATAAAAAAAAAAAAAACTATGTAGTCACTCATAACAAAATATCCAGAATCACCGAACAGTTTTTGATGAAGTTTCGGGGAAGGTTAGCTTTAGTGTCTTTTGATTTATTGAAATTTATCGACTAAGACACGATTTATCGACAAACCATTCCTAAGGGGTAGCAACAACTTCTCGATTTTTCCTTTTTTCTATAAGAGTAACACTCGCATTAACTGAATAATTTATTCCAAACACGTGATAAAAAACCATAAACGTGACAAGAAACCTTGGCTAATTTGGTTTTCATCGTGAAATTCTATTTAGTAGCTTTTTAAACCGGTAATGTTTATTTTCTCAATTTAATTTTTATATGTTTAGTTGTTGTTAAAAGTAAATAAGGACCCTAATTTTTACCTCACAAAAAAGGATTTTCATTTTTGAACTCTGAGCTCCCAAACAGCTTGGAAACATGCATTTATTTCCATATTTGTATACTGCTTAATTCAATAAAAAAAGTAAACATTTAAGGAAACAATTCCCACATGGGTCACGTAGGAGTTTCACCAAATTACATTCCATTGCTTATATTCTAAAATTAGCAAAAGAAAGCCTTATAATTTCATGAAGAAATAAAAATCGTAAAAATTATTAGAACAATAATAATTATAGTAAACAAAATAATAAAAAATAATAATAATAAACATGATATGGATGACATACAGACGGCGTCCGTTCAATGGTTTCCATCAGTGTGGACACCACTAGAGAAGTCTGGGGTGTCCACGTTCGATGGTAGTCAAGGTTCAGATGTTGCGTAGGGAAGAGAACTGAGTGTCAGGCTTGTCAGTTAGCTCAAAATCAGACCAACACTACGTGGTTCGGATCCCACTGTAGTTCCCTTAGTTGCTATTGGGCTACTTATAAATAGCCCTTTCTAAGGAACAGTCGACCTTACTTAGTAACAATGACTATTCTCGTTCATATACACTTATTCGCCCATCATATTTGCGTATATCTTGACGAGCGGTGTGTTATGTATGGATAATGAACATTACAACAATAAAATTAATCAATCATTACAGTGCAAACTATAGAGAGTGGTAATAAAAAAAATATAATCAAATATAAAAGAGTCAATGCGCATAAAATAATGTTGTCAATAAATGAATTCATTTAGATTCGTTATATTTGCATGTCAGGTTTATTTATTTTATTTTGGCAATTGTTGCTGTCTATGTTACAGAACCCCCCCCCCAAAGACGGATTCAGGACCGGTTCCTTAACCTCAGTGTGATGGCTAGCTAATTTTAAATATTAGCAGTCGATTGAAAGAAAACAATATTTACAATACAAAATGACTTTGATTTAAGAAGAAACTGTACTGTTTTAAAACACAATAAATTGGACGAAGCTTTGATTATTATAACAAAACTAAACGCTTAAGCTATGGTTAGTAAACATCGCTTGATTAAATTATGTAAATTCAGACTCTTTTCAATCTAGTCTCAAATGTAAGGAGAGATTTTATGAGAGGTAAGAAAAGTACGACCTCTGGGGCTTGCTTCGTTATTCATTGAATTTAAAAGAACAACTTCCTTGAATAGGTTTTTCAACCCATCATAAATCTTTTCCGTCCATCAATAATTAGAAAATATACTTATTTACTTTTAACCTAAAATATTTACTATAATTTCAAGATACATATTTACAAAAAAAGTCATCTAAAAAAATAAACAAACACAACATTTTTAAAAAATAATTGAAGAATTCCAGCGCTATGCAGAAAATAGTTTATTACGTACATCGATTAGATTATCACTACGAATCGTATGTTATGTTTTGTTTTAGAATGTGTAGTTTATATAGTGTAGTGATATAAGTCTATGTGAGGTAAACCGATATTTCCGTCAACATATAGGTTATAGGCAGGCTTCCTTATCACTGTTAGGGTGATTTTTCCATAACCAATCATATAGTTTTAATTTAAGCGATGTCAGCGTGTTTGTCTTAAACATTTTCGTTCGTTTTTATCCTATTGACAGGGCTTCCTGTTCCCCTTGCTGATAGGATTAACTACATGATACCAAAATAGGTAGTCGGCACTGGTGGCAGAGGGCTGTAATCCATCTACTGTGTTATGGATATTGTAGGCGATAGGTTGTGTCCTCTTGATACCGACATGATGTCCACTCATTGGTCGACATCGATATGGATAGTACCTGGGGAGGCTAGGGTGTCTGTTTTTGATAGTAGTCAGAGTTCAGATGTTGTGTAGGGTAGAGAACTGAGTACCGAGATTCTCAGTTAGCTGAAAATTAGACCAATACTACGTGGTTCGGTTTCTATGTTTGGCCATTGGGCTATTAATAACAGCCTATTTTAAGGAACAGTCAAACTTAGTACAATGACTACACTCATCACACTAATCATGAAGATCGACGTTTTAATGATGAATATGAATGAATTAATAGAGCTATGTATTTAATTAAATAAAAAAATATTCAAATGCTACCATCGACCAAAAAAATATTTTTAACATAATTGTTATAATATAATTTTGTAATTAGGAAACTGGGAGTAATATTGTTGTGAATATTCGGTTTGGATTCTTCTAACATATTAGAAATTGGCTGTAACTGTAAAAATAGTGATTTAAAACATTTGATTACTGTTAAATAAAATCAATGAAATGTAATTTATCACTTATAAAAATGTTTACTAATGATAAGATTTTAAAAGAAAATAGTACATTTGGCATGGCCTATCTGATTAAAAAATCTAGTTTTCTTTTCACCACTTGCTAATTAACAATGATATATCATTGCATTTGTTTGCAATATTCTATAAACTATGCACTTTTATATCTTTTTGTAAAAATTACAGGGTTTTAGGTAATTTACTTTGAAATTTGTTGATAACCACCATTTTGAAACGGATAATACTGGGCATTCAACCTCACTGTGTATTCTTAATAAAAATATCATACCTAATTTCAATTTTGGATGTCAAACATTTTTTGATACATTTAGATTATTGTTAAAAATCACTTAAAGAAACACAGATATACAATTAATCTAGGAGGACAAATGCTGGTTTAGATTATTTGCTTTTTTTTACCTGTCAAACATATAAAAAATGGGACAGCCGAAGCTTAAAATTCTGTATACATGTATATGACAGTAATTAATACGGAAAAAAACATTTTTTAATGATAATTATTTCAAGTTTTTATAAAAACTATTCAAAACTTCCATTTGCAAAATGAAAATAAAAGAATATATTGTTGACTATTGTCATAAATATATTGGTTACTACGCATCTTTAAATATAAATCTATTTAATAATAATATAAGGCAACAGTTTATTGAAAATATAATACAATATTTAATAATTGACACATATAATAATAATAATAAAGAACACATACAAGCTCTCATAAGCTATAACACAACTACAACGAAAACCACCTTTGCCGAACAGTTGCTCTCCACAGACTACACCTAGACAAAAATGGAAGGAAACATGGAAATATAAAATTTTATGAAAAAGGGCAAGAAACTTAATGCAACAGAAGATGTACATGTATATTTAGCACAAAAAGAAAATCCAGTGAACATACTGAACACACAAATTAATTACACCAATCCAATTTTTGACAAAATTTGAAACATTCAAAATTATTATTAAAATATCAACATCCATATTCATAAATATTATTTTCAAAACCCACATATTTTAAAATTTGTATTTATTAAATTATAATATACTTGATTTATTATTTTATTTATAGACTTGAAAATTACTATACAGTCTAAACATTTTGTGTGATATGATTAAAATAAAACTGCTCGAGAGGGTACTCATTTTGAATTTAATTAAGTCCTAATTACTAATTTACTTTTATAAAAGGCATCCGATCATTTTTAATACTACAAAGAACCTGAACAGTGAATTATTTGACGTGCTCAATTGAAAATAATATGATTTATCAAGTACAGTAATTGAAAATATAAAATAAGAGATAGTTGAACATGATATAAGGTATCAGATAATTGAAAATTAAACTTGAATCTTCCGGATGTAAAAGAGAAAATGCGTTCTACATTTCAGGCCTTCGTCAATTTCCGCATTCCTCTGAGAAACAAGTTACAAGTCGTAACTTAAAACAAAGCTCTTCTTGTTCGAAACGTTCAGATAAGAATTTCTGCCTGACTGCGAACCTTCATTCAAATTGTAACTCGTTTTAGGCCTTTTGTGTTTCAGCCAAACGAGATGATTATTTATGTTTGATGATAGAAAGGAGAAATGGGCGTTAAAAGCGTCTGATTGACTGATATAATTCAATGTTGTTTTTATAATGTTTGATAATTGAATTCAACTAATTGATTTTAAAGGAAATTGGCAACAGAAGTACTGACGTAGCCTTTGTCTGCAGGCTGTATATTTAATATTTCTCTATTAATTTGAGTCTACTATGATAAACCTTTGAAAGGGATCAATGACAAGCAAAGATTGTTTATAAGGAAATCCTCCAACAGTTTAAATGGGCCTTAAGCCCCTTCGAGGAATTCGATACTTGGACCGTGGATTTCGCTGTTCAAGGTCCGCCACTGATCAGCCATGCAAAACATTATAAATTAAAATTAAAATTTGAGAGCTTGATGGAATAAACGTGTAAACTTAATTTGAGTTTAATTTTATTGTAAGCTTACAATTAACTTCAATTTGTGATAAAACGTTTTAGGCATTTTATCATTAACTAGTATAGTACAATTTTAAATTTGAAATTCTAAGTTGAATTTAAGAATATCAGAAGAACGTTTAGTTTTTATTAAACCTATTTTTAGCTATATCGACTATTATATCTCTTTCATGGTTTCTAAAAGGTATGTACTACAGAATATATGGTACTAAATTAAGTTTGAAAACGATGAAATCTGAGGAGAAAATTTATATTTTCGAAATTATTAACAACATTTAATTGAAACATTATTTATCAATGATTTTACAACGACGTTTTTATATGAACTATATTTTTTAAACTGTTTCCTGTATTATTTACGTCATCATTTATTAATTAATACACTTTGGATTTTTTATCTGAAAAATTGAAAAGTAAATGATATATCTAGTTCACTGAATAACTTAAGTTTAAGTTTGTCAAAATTGCGGAAACATTTTAATGTTTGGAACACATGATGTTTATAAGCATGTTTTCTTTGGAAACAACCTTCCCTTTTTATGATTTATACATTCCTTTCATGTATTAGACTAATTCGGTACGTTAATATTTACTTGCTAGCAAGCTGAACTATCGAATGATAACGAACTGAACGTTTAGCTTGTAGATAAAATGAACATGTTTATTACATATTTAAGATGTTAGAAAGGTAATAAATTTACTTTATGTGATATTCCTAGAACGTAGGAGTAACACTTTAACCTAATGTTCTTTATTTTCATAAATTAAAGTAAGTTTGTGTATCAGTGCAGCTCTGATATAATCCGGGTTATTGCAGAACTTAAGTAAGCGCAGCTTTGCTGCAGAAAATATTTGTAAATAATAGGGAACAAGAATTTTAAAATATCAAGTGTGACTCTAAGTTACAAATCTCACAAATAGGGACTTTTCTTAAATTATGTATCATGAGATAATGTTACAAAATATTACACCTCTACAAAGTGTTATATAAGTGATATACACGTAAACTAACTGCACAGGTTTTACGTCTACTAAGTGTTGTGTAAGTGATATACACGTAAACTAACTGCACAGGTTTTACGTCTACTAAGTGTTGTGTAAGTGATATACACGTAAACTAACTGCACATGTTTTACGTCTACTAGGTGTTGTGTAAGTGATATACACGTAAACTAACTGCACATGTTTTACGTCTACTAGGTGTTGTGTAAGTGATATACACGTAAACTAACTGTACAGGTCTTACGTCTACTAAGTGTTATGTAAGTGATATACACGTAAACTAACTGCACATGTTTTACGGCTACTAGGTGTTATGTAAGTGATATACACGTAAACTAACTGCACATGTTTTACGTCTACTAGGTGTTGTGTAAGTGATATACACGTAAACTAACTGCACATGTTTTACGTCTACTAGGTGTTGTGTAAGTGATATACACGTAAACTAACTGTACAGGTCTTACGTCTACTAAGTGTTATGTAAGTGATATACACGTAAACTAACTGCACAGGTTTTATGTCTACTAAGTATTATGTAAGTGTGTAAGTGATATACACGTAAACTAACTGCACAAGTTTTACGTCTACTAGGTGTTGTGTAAGTGATATACACGTAAACTGTACAGGTTTTACGTATACTAAGTGTTATGTAAGTGATATACACGTAAACTAACTGCACAGGTTTTACGTCTACTAAGTGTTGTGTAAGTGATATACACGTAAAGTAACTGTACAGGTTTTACGTCTGCGAATAGTGCCTACCTCTCTTTGATACTATTTCTGTTGCACTTGAATTTGTTCTCACTTGTGTTGAAGGCGTTTCTCCATTTGGTAGATTATAACATAATATAGGTATCGATGTATGCCTATAACGTACATAATCAAAGTTTAAACGTATATTGTAATAACAATTCTTTAAAAAGTAAACATTCACTGAAGTTCAATGTTAATGAAACAGGTGATTATATCCTTCTGATTGTAATGTCAGGTTTATTTTACTTCTTCATATATTATTATAAAGTAAACTTAATTTTTTACCTGAAATATAATTGTAAAGTGCAACTTTGTTAAACTTTTTAGGCTAATTTCATTTTTTTAAAGTCATTTCAATGAGAAACAAGTTTTTAACTTTTCAACTTGACTGTAATATTTTTGAACTATAATTTATATATTATATTGTGATTTTGATCATAAATTGTATTTTGGATCCCATTTTAAAACAACTAAAAACCATAAGATGAAATTAGTTAATTATCTTATTTTATTAGTATTCTTAAATATTAAGGAACTATATTGGTCAAGAATTTCTCTGCATTCTTAGTTATAAAGATTAAGTAAGATATTTTCGTTTGATCTATATTACGTATAAATTTAATATTAATTTTAAAAGGAAAAAGCTTTAAATATAACACTTTTATTTGATATCTTTCCTGGCTAACCCCGGCCAAACTTTACTGTGAATTAGTCTAATATTATGAATCTTAACTTGTTTTCATAAATAAAAAACTATCTGGTTACAATAATAAACTTACAGGAAATGATTTGGCTATAATATGCACATAAAAAAGCTGGTTACAGTGGCACTTTTCAGCACTGAGAATTATTTTCATTTCTATAATGTACGTGATTAGGAAAAATGCTTAAAATGCCCTGACCTCATTTAAAATGTTAGTACCTAATATATCAAAACACTTTATGGTATAAAAATGAAATTTAGTATCAAAGTTTCAATTGAAACCAAGTGCTAATTTTTGAGTCTTGTATTTACAAACATATGGAAGTTTGATATAAATATATATTAAAAAGAATAAAAATTACTGCTGACCATAGGGTTAGGTTGATACGGGAGTAAAATTATAATTCCAAAACTTGGTAATCGAAACCACAATGCAGCATCCAGACACTTCTTCCAATCTTCTTGTGGTTCCGGTGATAAAAAAAACCATATCACGTTTGTGATTCCCAGAACTCATGTACACACCCCTAAATCAACTGATGTACTAATTACTAGAAACTCAACGAGAAATACGATAAAGTTAATATTTGTTTTTATTTCTTTCACGTAGTTACACACACAAGAAATCTTAAACGTCACATTTGGTTGACTAGTGATATTATTATTGTATCAAATTATACTTTGACATGTATGTTGTAATTAAATATAAAGTTACAAAATAATGATTATCATTTTTATTTTTTTAAGAAACCCTTTATAAGAAAGACAGTTCATGACCAATTTAAATCAAGATATATTATAATCCTAGCTCTTTTGATCCAGGATTAAAGTTGGTGGATAATACACAAATCTATATAGTAGGCCTATATTTATAATGTACACACCTAAATGTTCTACACTGCTATAAATAGGAAATAATAGCTTAGAATTATTTATACGTCCCTATTTAAAGCCAGTCAATTAGAATATAATAACCCCACTATCTCTCCCGCATACTATTAATCTAAACAAATAAAAAATTGTATAAAATACAAAAGTAGAAGTTCTATAAAAACAAGTTTAGAAGGAAAACTTAAACAATTTTAAAACTTAACAAATTCCACAGTTTAAACGGTACACACTAAAGGTTGATCAGGTTTTTCCCCTTGTGGTCAGTGATAAAACATTCTATAAACAATATTTCTCCAATTTGAAAAAGTATAATTACTTAAGTCAACTAAATCTATTCCATAAAATCCCCACAAACTTACTGATATGTAAACATACATTGTGCCTCCAAACATATTGCACTGTTCTAAAAAAATATGGTCTTAAATATTAACATAAATTGCTACCTTTGTTTGTTCTCTTTAATTAAAAATAAGATTTGATAATAGACAGAAAAATAACATATGTAAAATAACTTATATTTAGATTGGATGTTTCATCGAACAGATTATGTTTTAAAATGCTTTCGTGAGGAATGAATGTTTTCATTTTGTGCTTTCCACTCCTGCAGTGCCTCCTTTACCAACCCATCAATAGATAATTCACCATTGTATTGTTTTGGGTTTAGTTTATCTTTAGAAAATATGAGAAAGTGAGGCAGATATTCCATATCAAATTTCATCGTTAGGTCATAGTTCTTATCCACATCTACCGCTCCAACCTTGACTTTACCCTGGAATATAAACATAAAAGTGTATTAGAAGATATAAGAGTGATTTAAAAAAAGGATGCAAACAAAACGTAAACAATATACGTCATAAGAGTACACAGGGTGGAAAAAATATGTAGGCACTTTCACAAGTTTTGCGTGACTCTTCTTGTAAAAGTGAAATCTTGTACATGATCATGGTTATAAAGAACATACTTTTGACGCCATTAGCGACATTTAATATTTTCAGGAGGACAGCCCATGAGGAGTTGACCTAAAATCTTTTAATTCAATTTAAGTCTAGGTCGAGTTTGGTATCAAATTAAAGATATATTTAAGAGAAATTAACCTCTGCAAACCAGACTTCGGAAGGTTTATCCCTTCCAAAGTAATTTGAATTTTAAAGTAATTAATTTTAATATTTTATTTCTTCACTATTTAACGGTTTTAAGGGAATTATTCTGATAAAAAATTATTGTTTATGGAACACAATTATTAAAAAAATTTAATTATCAATGGGAAAATAACGTTTTTGTGAAAGCGTTTCCATTTTTTGTCCACCCTGTATTGGAACTGAACATTTAAAATGTTGGCAAAAAACGAATAAATATTATTCATTAAAACTTTCAACACACTATCATACAAATTAAAAAAATGTACACCACCATTTGTGTCAGTAAAAAAATGAATTAAAATTTTACGATTGGTTTATTATTGATATTGTATTACTTAAGTTTCAATTAGGGGCAATACCACTGTACGTGTATGGGTGGGTTGGAGGATCAATACCATTGTACGTGTAGGGGAGGGTGGGTAGGTCAATACCACTGTACTTGTATGGATGGGTGGAAGGATTATACCACTGTACTTATGAGGGTGGGTGGGGTATTACCACTCTATGTGTATGGGTGGTTGGGAAGATCAATATCACTGTACGTGTATGGTTTGGTGGGAGGATTAATACCCCTGTACGTGTATGGGTGTGTGGGAGTGATGATCAATACCACTGTGCTTGTATAGGCGGGTGGGGTAATACCACTGTATGTGTACTGGTGGGTGGGGGGTCTAGTATTATCGTTCTTGTCAGCTTTTATAATATATAAACTATTACCTCCAGGATCCGGCTGATTTCTTGGAATTGTTCCTTGAACCTGGAGCAGTGAGAACACCAAGAGGCGTAGAACTCCACCAACCAGACTACGCCATCATCCGCCATCACCAGCTGGTTGAAGTTGGAGTCGATTAGTTTAACCACCTCAGCGTGTGAAGGCTCAAGTAACAACCCCATAACACCTAAATTTAGATAAGCGCCATTTAGGTATATAATACTAAGATACTAGTGTAAACAGTAATCATATAGAACAGAGGCCTATTCAATTTTTTGGCTGACAATTTTTTTCCATAGTAGTAAATAACTAAGAATCAAGAATAAGATTATTTTTAATCGGAAAAGCAAACTATTACGAAAAAGAGGAAAAATAGAAACATTATAATTATAGTAAATATAGCCTTGTTGGTACTGAAATTGTGCGAAATTTTGCTCCCATTACGAATATGGTACTAGTTTTGCACTAGAATGCCTTAGCGATGGAAATGTGCCTAACCAAACCTAACCTAACATAACCTAACCAAACCTAACCTAACATAACACAAACTAACCTAACAATACCTAACCTAGCCAACAATACCAACATCCTATCAAAACATAACGTTACTAAAACCGACACGTTTCCAGCACCAACACGCTTGATTAATTACCTAGTGTCTGATTAAAAAAAACCTTGCCATAATGGCCATGAGGACAAACTCAGCACAACTTGAATACTAACAGTGCCATTTATTCTAAAAGAAAATTGATTCTTCTTTCTTCATTCTCGACATTTCCCCATCTTTTCCGCTGAGAAAACGATAGTATTCTTGTTACTTAGTAATATATGTACAGTGAAAAAAAAAATCAGCCAAATAATCGATAAGGCTTCAGTTATTTGTAAATACCACGTGAAAATTATAGTTTACGAATCCCATCCTCAAAATGCAAAATGTGGTTATTTTGGTCAAAATAAACAAACATTTCCAATAGTTATAAAGAATTTATTTAATTTTTTAATAAAGAAGTATTGTCATATATAAATTTAATGTACTGTATAAATTTAAATCATTGTAACCTACCACCTCAAATTGTAATGGTGGAAACCCTAAGCGACCAGAACCAAACTATTCAAATAGTTATAATTTGTAAAAAGCACAATAAATTCATAAACAAATAATGACAGTTCAAAAATGATTCTACTACTCAGGCCGTCAGAAAAAGAACATAAGCATGCATGATATCAGTAAAATTATTTTCTTATAGCCATTTAGGTTTTTATTTAGAAAGATCTAGTTACAATTAAGATTAGATCTAATTACAACTTATCTGTAACTTTAAAATTTGTTCATATTTTGGATTGAATTGGTTAGATTCTTTAACCCGTGCCACTTTTCACTAATTTAAACACACCACCGTTTAATACCCCCATTCGACGAGAACAATTTTACGTCAGTCGTTTCTACCACGAAATTCTCTTCGCTCATTTAAATACCCCTCTCTGTAATTTGTTCCCAATCAAGGGAAAACTCGAAGAGATTTTATCTTTTTTCCACTCTTCTAATCCTTGCGCTCATTTAAATATCGCAACAAATGTTTTTCACCACATGAAGCACATATTTGTATTAATTTACTTCAGTTTTTAAATTACACTTTTCCTCGTTAGCTTTCTTCTTTGACTACTTTGGAATGTCTCTGAATTAATGATTACCAAGCAAAAAAAAAAAAAAAAAAAAAAAAAACTTTGTAACATTGAGGGATTTGTGTCATTGGATAAACCACATTTCTAAACAGTATTTGTAATAAATATTTCAGCTTTTTAAATCAGTATAGTTAAAAATAGTTTAATTTATTTTCATACTCGACATCCTTTCTCATCACTTTGGGGTTTGTTCAACCTTTCTTTCCATCTTTCAACTCTCTCTTACGTGTTCTCTTCATGATAAAACAGAATTTTAGAGATTTTAAACAAACAATTTTATTTTCATTAAAAATGTTCAATGATAGGCCGATTTCCCTCTCAAAATTTGACTATATAGTTTTAATATTCTGGCGATGCATTTGTAATATTTAAAGAAACACCTATAAGGGGCTGTTTCTTAAGAAATAATTGGCTGTGCAAAATATTAAATTTTGTGTGTTTCTCACGTAAGATATTTTTGGAAATGTATTAAAAAATATAATTTTCGTATTTCGATTCAAGTGCCATGTAATGTCACTACCAATATAAATGGATTTATGTTTTTCTATTCCTCTTTCATTTTGAGCTTTCAATCTTTAAAATATTTCCAAAATATGTTGAGCCATTCTCATCAATATGATATGGGAAGAACCTCGTAAATTTGTATGAATATCGTGATTTAATAGTTTTGTAAATATTGGGATGATTTCACATTTCTATCTATATGCAATATTTGTAAAACTTACCTAAGCTGATGAAGGCATAGCCAGCACAAACTGCCAGGGGTCCAGTGAAAAGGTACATCGTTAGTTGGAAAGAAGCTTACTGCTCTGAGAGCAGGTAGTTTAAGTCAACCCAGAAGTCCGTGACAAAACGGCAATACTAAAGTACTCTAGAGAGTTTTCTTATCTGCTAAATGGACAGTTCTCTCAGGAGTTAACAAGTCAGAGTGGTTGGGAACAATTGTGACATGTTTTAGTAATTACATTAAGAATAAATAAGATTCAAACTTTTAATTATTACTATTAACTATTAAGACGCCAATCGTAGAGATATGGGCAAATATTAGGGGTGACTATGGTGAGTTTTGGTGAACGAGTGTAGTCATTGTTACTAACTAATTTCGGTGTTCCTTAGAAAGACCTATCATTTAATAGCCCAATAGCTCTGACAGCCTTACGTGGACTCCGAACTACGTTGTATTGATCTGATTTCCAGCTAACCATGACTACCATCCAACATGGAACCCCAGATTTATCTAGTAGTATTCACCTTGATGGCAACTGTTGAGGGATTGACATGTTGGTAATAAGAGGACCGAGTATAGAACCTATCGCCTACAAACTCCACAGCACTTTGTTCTCAAGCAGCTGGATTACAACACTGCATCACTAATGTCGACGTTGATTATTTATTATTATGGGCTTGATCGGACCACATTAAGTACAGTAAACACTATAATCTTAATTTTCTTTGCACACAAACTGTTTTTTATGAGCTCTCTTCCTTTTAATAAACCAAGTTGTTCCGGTTCTGTTTCCTGTCATCACCTTACCAATCTTTCAATTTCTGTTACATAAATGTGTTCTATTTTGATATGAATTTTTGTTACGTCTTGGTTTTAGGTGTTGTTTCATTACACTAGTTCGATTTGATGCTTCTGTTTTGCCCCACTTCAAACTTAATAAAATTCCACAAGCTGCTTTGTCTTGTATTGCCAAGTAATATGATGAACGAGTGTTTGTGTGTTTGACGGCAGCACATAGTTTACTACATAAAACTAGATTTTTATGCGATAACACTGATGACTTCCTTGAAGAACAATGCTCGAAACGACGACACACTTCTACGCATTGAAGCTGTGCATTCTTCAACCTCTATAATACTCGTGTGTAAGCCACTTTTAATTCTTCTTCCTCACTTTATTAATTTTAAATTTATGTATATTTAGGATCTTAAAATAATTAACTATTGATGGCAAGTTTATATAACTATTCACATAATACGTTTTGGTATGTTTTGACAATAACTTACTATTATTTAATTTGTAACCATCCATCATTATTTACTATTTTCAGATTAATTGAATATCAGAAAATCTTAAATTGTTTTTATGTTTGCTGAATTATGATTTAAAATGCTGAAATCAACTAAGCGAATAAAAAATCTATGGAATAAGTTATTAGTTTTATAAATGTTGAACTATGCTATAACTATTTTAACGTGCATATAAATTAAACTAATAGTAAATAATAATAATAATAATATTCATTTTAAAAATAGCCCGTAATGAGTATTAAATTCGTGCATAGCTTAGATCAATGTTTATTTTTTTTATAACAAATATAAAATATACAAAAGAGTAATATTTGAATTAAATAATTCCCAAATTTTCAATTTGTTCTTTTACTATATTATTTTTTGCTGATATTCGAGATTAGTGTTGAAGTTTTAAATTATTTTTGCTAGTATGTTGAAAAATCTTATGGCATAGTATTTATTTTGTCATTGACCATTTTTTAATATATACAATGGTGAACTTACCATGGATGACTTAGACTTTGATAAGTTGTATTGTCTTGTAGAAAATCTTATTTGTAAATCTTCATAATTATAAATAATGGATTGTAGTAGAATTCATTATATTATTCATTATTCTTTATTAAAACGCCGATCGTCAAGATATGGGAGAATATTATGGACGAATGAATGTAGATGAACGAATGTAGTCATTGTTACTAACTAAGGTCGACTGTCTCTCATAAAGCCGAAATAGCCAGGGAAACTAAGGGACCTACAGCTTTACGTGGAATCCGAACCACGTAGTGTTGGTCTGATTTTCAGCTAGCTGATAAACCTGACACTCAGTTCTCTTCCCTACACAACATTTTCCTTAATATTTAATGTTTTTTCGTGATCATGGTCTTCATACCCAATAACGTAATTCAAATCCTATTCCAAAGTAGATTGATAATGTATGGGCGTTGTTAATTTTAAAGCTTAGAGTTGAACCATTCATATTCATCTACTTCAATCCCAATCACAGTTAAACAAATAATGAAAGGGTTCAGTGGGTCCTACTCCATTAATTGTCTTTGTAATCAATGACAATTACTGCAATTGTCTTTGGAGTAATTAATGACACTTTTAATTGTGGGTCAGTTCTGATTTGTAAAACGGATTATTTGAACTCGTCCATATTCATCGTTCCTTCGCAGTCAATACTTTTTATATCTGGAATTAGCGTTAGAAAAATAAATTTATTTTCTTATTATTAGGACACCGACTAACAAGATATGGGTAGGTATGAATTTTGAATGAGTGTGGTGAGTGTAGATGAGCGAATGTAGTCATTGTTACTAACTAAGGCCGATTATTCCTTACAAAGTGTAATTAATTAATAGCCCAATGACAAGTGAACAGTCGGTGGTTAACAGCTGATCCCTCACAAAATGTGTTACGACTCTGCATAGGATCGAACTGAGAATCTTAAGGTTATGAAGCTGGCCTACAAATCAAATCAAAATGTATTTCATTGAGAGGCTGTACACAGTTGACGATACACGAATGTTATTGAAATAGTAGGCACATGGGCTCATGGCATGTATGTGGCTAAATACGAATGACACTGATGACAAATTATTAAACAAATATATCTAACTACTGGATAGTAGGGGTGATCCTAAAAATGGATAATTGTTTCTTAAACTTCAGTTTAGATACATTGATCAGTAAAAAGGAACATCTTTGTAATGACTTAACGTTGGTAACAATCCTGATTGCAACTTTTAATAAAAAATAACCTAATCCACAATTTAGAGTGATGGTGCCTTAAACCTACTTAAATAATTCTGTAGTAGTAAAATACAAGCAATGAAAAGGTCTAAAACATGCATAAGGAATCAAGGAGGCCACTTTCAAGGTGATATTTAACGACATTTGTCTGATCCATTAGATATATTACATATTATATACATTAACTTAAACGAGTGTTTAATTATCGTTGCTGTCTTATAGGTCTGAAACCTTAGCTATAGTTGGTCTTCATTTATCTTTTTATAGAAGCCCTGTAGATTTGACCCAGCATAATTATAACACGATGTACTCACTCATCTTGACATTTCCGAAACGACTCAAGAGATGTTGATGAAATTTGGAGGGACGTTAGATTTTGTATCTTAAATACCCACCAAGAAAGGATTACTCAAAATTACATTCCTAAGAATATAAACTGTTCCTCAACTGTTCCTTTTTTTTCAATAATAGTAACATGGCCATTAATTTAATTCAATAATTTATTTAAAACAGTCGGTACAAAAACATAAATGTGACACAAAAGCTTCCCTAATTTGGTTTTATTAGGAAATGCTCATATCACTTATCCTAACTATGAAATTATTGCACTACTCTGCACCCACTAATGTAGATTTATAGGGTGTTTTAGACGGTAAGTAGTTGTTATTTAGGAGGACGGCGGACTGAGGTTTTGTGTTGCTATGAACCACGGAGATAGGTGTAAGCAAGCGTAGATAACCACCCGTAGCGGAGCAAGTCGGCTAGTCTGGTATATTGAGAATAATAATGGTACATTATAGTTCTCCTTTATATCTCCTACTTCATTCCAGTAGATTGAACGATAATTAATGCGAAAGTCCCGACTCAAAGTGGCCAATAATTAATGGCTCATGGCATTTATTGTAACGTATCACATCTATGTACCACTTAAGTGTTCATTTAATGGGACGAGTTTATTTGTTATCAGAGATAAGATTGTGAAGAGTAACCGACAGCCAGGTGTGTTTTATAGCCTGATAATAAGTCTTTTGGGCATACGTTGAGTTTACATTTTGAAGTTGCAAAATGAATCGAGACATTGGAATAAGGTACACATTTTCATGTATACAGGGTGGGAAAAAATTAAGGAACTACTCTCACAACAATGTTTATTTTTTACATAGATCATTTGAACATTGAATTTTTTGAAATAATTCTGTTCGATAAAGTATAATTTTTGATCACAATAATTTACTTGTAACCGTTAAATACAGGATGAATAATATTGTTCAAATTAGTTACTTTGAAATTAAAATGACCACTACTCTGGAAAGTATAAGCCTTTCGAAGTTCGGTTTGCGGTAATTAATTTATTTTGAATAGACCCTTCATTTAATACCACACTCGACCTATGATTACGTTGAAGATTTTTGTTCCACTCCTCGTGGGCCGTCCGCTTGAAAAGATGAAATGTTGCTAATGGCGTCAAAAGCATTTTTTTGTAACCATGATCAAGTACAAGATTTCACTTTTAAAAGTGAAGATTTACAAAACAAAAAAGTTGTGAAAGCGTTTCCATATTTTTTCCACCCTGTACATTATTGTTAGTAATTTATCCGTTTGTTTAAGATTATCGATAAAATGTCATGAACTCAGTTAAAAAATACAATCATTTATTTGTTTTTATAATATCCTTTATGCACGTATTTTGTAAATAAATACGGAATATAAGAGTCCATTCGATTTTCATGAATTTGTTTAACTAGTCAACGTTAAATCTTCGAACGTGATCATAGAACATTATCGGCGGATATGCCGAATTTTTTACAAAAGATTAAAAATAAGGTAAAACAGATTTACTCATAAAACTATGTTTTTCTACTAAACACGAATATGACATCAAATTATTCATGCGACAAATAGTAACTGAGATATTCAACAACAATTTGGCTTAGGATAGGTTAAGTTTGATTAGGTTAGGTTAAGTATAGTTAGGTTAGGTTAAGTATGGTTAGGTTAGGTTAAATTTGCTTAGGTTAGGTTAAGTTAGGTTAGGTTAAATTCGGTTAGGTTAGGTTAAGTTTGGTTAAGTTAGGTTAGGTTATTTAGGTAAAGTTAGGTTAGATTAGGTTATTTTGGTAGCTGAGCTATGAAAGTCACGCAATTTATATAATTTATTTCCATATTCTTCGATCACACAAGTAAACGATTATTATTGTTTCAAAAGATTGACTTGGTACACAAAGCATTTGTAAATACTAAAGAGAGACAGGAATGCCTCATGATGAAAACATTATATACATTATTTGTCGGTAATCCCAGGTGCTGTTGTTGCGCTGTTATCGCGTATTGTCACTGTTCATTGAATAATAATTCAATAGGCGATTTAATGACGCATACATTTGCATAGATAATTGTGTACCGGTCATATTCCCTACTACTTCCGTTTTATTGCCGCACAAATACAGCGCTCTATCTGTATTTGAACAATGAGTAAATTTAGATTTATCTATTGTGTGTCTCTGCTGTTTGTATATTTGCCATACAATAGCTTCCAACCCAAACTCTACTGGCGCGAGGGAAAATATACAGCGTTGCCAACATAAAGTATAATTCTTGATTATACTTTATTTATACTTGATTATACCTGTCAAATAAATATACAATAATATCAACTACTAGAATTCTTTGAGATATTGTTATTAGTTGATTTTATTGTAACGGGATAGCTTTATAATGTGTTGATGGATTGAAACCGTTAATTATAGACTCGTGACGCAAATCAAATACCACTTGGTAACTTCAAAAATACAGTTAAAAACAGAAATTATGAACAAACTGCATACTCTATGTAAGAAGACAATGAAGTAATACTATAAATATTGATACAATTAGGGACCATATTAAATTTAAATATATATCTAATTAATAATAATTTGTGAATAGCAATGATTAAACTAGACGTCAATGAATATTTATTATTTAATAATTGTTAATTATTAAGTAATCGTAAATAATCAATAGCTATACACTGCTTTAATCAAGAAAAATATTAATTACCGACTTAACATCAAATTAACTGCTTATTCAATTACATCTCCGAAAATCAGTTTGGCCAATAATTTTGGAACACAAAAAGACTAAAAAAACTAAAGAAGGTTAACAAACCAAATTACAAAATTAAAAAAGTCACCTGCCAATCTACACAGGCTTACAGGACTGTTCGTGAACTGTATTCAATGAGTGAAGTACCGACCGTTAGCTCAGTTGGGGATTCGAACCTTGGAACATGTACTCCACAGTCCGAAGTCTTAACCAGTGGGCCTTTACGCGCAGGAATGGCAAATATTTTGAAAATATCGATATATCGTTAACCAAATGTCGGTCTAACGATAATATCAAAAGAAAAGTATCGATGTATCGAATTTTAAACGATTTATCTGTTTAAAATTTTGCACCAAGTCTTATGTAATGACCAAAAATACACTGGAATAATATATCGATAAATAGAACATATTAATCGATATTTCCGATTTATCGATATATCGTTGCCATCCCTAATCACGCCGAAAATTGTTAAAATTGTAATTTTATATTTATAAAATCAACAATGGGATTTAAAGCGATTCATTAATTTACGTCTCATTTGTTCGTTAGGAGTTCATTATAGGCTACAGTATATTATTTACTACGCTTGTATTATTACAAGCATAGTGAATTAGTATTATTTATATTATGAGTAATGAGTATTATAGAAGGATTCTCACCAAAACCCTTGTTTTCCACAACCCTCACGTTTATTTCATTCCCTATGTTTTGATTCTGGACACGTAAGCCTTTAATTTGGTGTCCTCACTCGAGAACATTTTGAGACACAAATATTTTCCCCAAAATATTTTTTGAGAAATGATTACAAACCCGTACATTATTAATTTTCAAAAATCAAACGGCCTATTTGGAATCAAGAAAATAAATTATTTAAATTTTATACCCTAATCGTGTGTTCTGTCATTAGTCAAAAGTGTTACATTTCGAAAATGTTAATTTTTATGGGGCCCCCACCAATCCACTTACTGACCAATAACTTTAGTTGAACTGTCAAGTGTCAAAAACAGCTTAGGCCCAAAAACGCAAACTCGAAAGTAGAACTAAACTAGTTGAGTGTTCGTTAAGTCACACAGTCAACAAATTTTGACACTAGTTCCTGATGAAATCATTAATATTCCTAATTCACCATCGAATACGACCGATCACAGAAATATAGGTTAATATATGAAGCGAATTAGTGTGTTGTTTATTAATACCCCAATAGCCAGGGCAACTAAAAGACCTGAAGCTTTATGTGGAATCTAAACCACGTAGTATTTGTCTGATTTTCAGTTAACATACAAGCCTGATACTCAGTTCTCTTCCCTACACGACTTCCGGACCCGACTACCACCCAACATGAACACCTCTGACTACTACAGTAGTGTCCAAGTCGATGACAACCATTGAGCGGACGCCATGTGTGTAGTAAGAGGACAGAGCATCGCCTACAATCTTCACATCCTTGTAGCATGTAGCTGGGTTACAGTAGTAACAACACATTCTTAGAAACATGCAGTAATCTTGATCGAAGAAATCAAGATTGTGATTGTTGTTTGCGGTGATGGTACACTTGATCAGATACTCCAAAGTATTCGTGAAAAAATAGATATCTTGAGCAAAAAGGATGTAAATTAAATGCTTACTTAATTGCAGATCTGCGTGCTAATGATATCGACACGGAATATCAAATGCCGAAAAGTTTTTCCATCAAACTTCATTTTAGAACTTTTTTGAATAACAGTGTTAGTGCATGGGTTGAGGGAAAACATTCAAAATATTTTTTTTAAAACATTCAAAATATTTTTTTTATGGAGATATGACTACTTAAGAGATTAATTTGGCTTTTCTTGGTACATAACTTATTAAGAAATAGTGCGATATATTTTACTACAATTTTCAAAATATAATGGACAAAAGAATATAATATTAAACTAGTGTAAAATAAAACTTTAATTTTGTATAGAGTAAATCATTATTTTTGTAGAAATTACATCTGTATAATTGTTAATTGAAATTTATACAATTATCTATGGCTGTAGATTGCCATATAAACACGTCATTG